>CM038232.1:35759862-35976872 GCA_021442155.1 Cymbidium sinense
ATTGCAAAGTATGTCTTACAACATCCATAAACAATTTTTTTTAAGAATTTTTTTTTTTATTTTTTTGATTTTTATTTTTATTTTTGTGAATGCATGTTTTGGGTGAATACATTTTATTTGCATAACATTTAAATTTGGTGGTGCTTGGGTTGGAGTCAAGAACCAAATCGAAAGAGAGATGATGGTGCAGACAAAGAATTGTTAAACTTCAAAAAAACATGATTAGTATTTTTCTACTTAGAGAAGAGACTAAAAGGATATGTTCTTGGCTCAGTGGATATAATTATGAAATATATCACCTTATTTGTGAAAGTTCACCTAAAGACTACAAACTTATTACTACTGACGTCAAGGTTCTTGAAATGATAAAGCAGTTAAATGGAAGTTATCATGTCGAGATTGTTATTGCAATAGAAGAAATGAATTGGGATGATACATATTCACACATTGGAGTGATATTGATTGATGGCCAATGTAATGTCAATGAATGTCCTTTAATTGTTGGGACATATTTTAGTGATGTGTTAAGTTTCAAACATGTTCTTCAATGAAGCAATTAAAAAAAATTTTGGGGTTCAAATTAAAGCTATTGATAGAAAACGAGTTATTGCTATATGCTCATATCGAAGATGTCAATGGAAAATACAAGCATCGCTTTGTGAAGATGGGCAAAGTTTTCAAGTAAGGAGAGTGGATGGAGTTCACACTTGCCTAGGTATTAATAGGCAAGCCACAACTGCTTAAGTTGCTAATGAAATCCAGGACATCTTAAATAAATAGCCAGACATTCCTCAAAACATATCAATAATAGTTTAGAGCTTAATTATGGGTTATCATTGCCATATATGAAGTTGTGGAGATCAAGGGAGCAGGCTTGTGACATTGTATTTGGTTCAGTTGGTGAAAATTACAAATGGGTTCAAACACTTGCAACCAAACTTCTAAATAGAAACCAAGGATCACATATCACTTATACGTATGATAGTTATGATCCATGTGTCTCCATCCAATTAGTCTCCACTAATAACAAAATTAGCATAAATTTTTTTAAATAATAAAATTTAAGATATATTATTCAAATTAGTAATGTTTTTCAATATTATGTCATAAAATCTTTCACAAAAGTCTAAAACAAGAGATCGACAGATTGGATAGAGAAGTTGTATTGATTTGTGTGATTAAATGAGATTTGTGATTGTCAACTTTTTGTGGGACATCTGCGATTAGTATTTGATTTTTCTCATTATATCCGCACACAAATATAAAGGTTTGTCTCAAAAAATAAAAATATAGGGGATTTAAATACATAGAATTTTAAACTTTTTTATTTACTTATCTGACACCTAAAATTTTCAATTTATGCTTTGAACACTCTAAAATTTCTAATACATCAAATATACCACTCTCCATTGACCCTCTAGTTTCTCTTGTAACACTCCTGTTCGACGCTAAGTGCTGCAGCGACCTCAACGTGCTGAGTGCAAACATGGGTAGTTTCTCTTGTAACACTCCTATTCAACGCTAAGTGCTGCGGCGACTTCAACGTGCTGAGTGGTAACATGGGTATTGGTGGAGAAAATGGCAATGTTGGTAAGAGTTGCATGGTCATTTTCCATGGAATTGGTGACTGCAGTGGTGGCGGCGATGGCAGACGGTAGTGTAGAGGCCAGTGACCTGCATGACAACATGGAGCTGTCTGCTATAAGCACGCACCTCCTCTTTTGCTTCTTGCAGTTTGAAGTGTTATGTATGTAAATCCTCCTCTCGCTTTCATTTTTCATTTGGTTTGAAGAAACTCACAAGTTCTTGCTTGCCTTACTATATGCGTGGCTACATTTAATATTCTCGTAGATATATGCATTTATTCTCATAGAAACATGCATAGTTTTATTGCTTTAATGCTATTACAGAGAATGTTTCTCGTTTGTTTTATATGATCTTACTTACGGACCCTTTTTTGTATAAAATGGATAAAATATTGTCTGCTTCTCTAGATATATAAGCTTGTTTCACCTTTAGATGATTTACTGCTGTTTCTATCTGTTGCTAGGTTGTTTTGATGGTTATTTATACATGAGTTCCTTCCAGTAATACAACATGTGCTGCAAAAGCTCCTGTCATGATCCTGTATTCATTGGAAGTGTGAAGAGGTGTATGCAATTCAGAGTTTGAGCACATAATTAAAAACCTTTTTTCATATTTTTTTGATATATTTTAGAAATTATTGAACATTGAAAGGCATTGATTCACACAATTTTCCATTTCCTACAATCAAATTACAAACACCCACCGTGCTTCAATTCACCGCTGCAGCAATACTAGTTTTGCAGCAATATCCCATTCTACTATCATCATTGCTGCTACAACAATGCTAGTCCTTTGTTCAAGTCTCATGGTTCTTCAAATGGCTCCAATCCCAATGGTAAAGCAACAATCTTTTGGATCAACAATTGCAAGCTAGTCTCTGAACTAGCATGGAATTAATTCTTACTAATGATATTTAATTGTAATTATGGTATCCGTCTTAACCCTTCATGCATCTGCCTCTTCCAGCAAATGAACAGTCAAGCTTCCTCATCCTCCATCAAGCAATCTGCCTTCACACAAAAGCACTCTTGAGGTTGGTCCCTGAATTGCATTTTGAAGAGTTACAGTTAGTCATTGCTAATGAAATATGTAGTTATACCTCCAAAGTGATATTCTTTAAAGAGTCACAGTTAGTCACAATGCTAATCAAATCATTATAGAGCTGTAGCTGAAGTTGTTAATAAGCTATAAATATTATTAATAGAGCTCTGATTTCATAATTACTAAAGATGCAAATACATGTATATTGTTTAAAGGCTGTACTGCATTAATACTGCCATAAGACTAATACGCATACAGCAGCTTTCTCATACGCCTTAAAATTTTGCAGAAAACTTTGAGGAAGAAGGTGATGCAATTTTTTCTAGTGGTTGGACGAAGCTGAAGCTGGACAATCAACAAAGGATATTATGTGTCTATTAGGAGCTCACAACGAGATGTGAAGAAAGAATTTTGAGTCATTCTTATCTCATTTTAAGATTCTAATAGTAGTCGTTGTAGCTCTAGTGTACTGTTTCTAATAAATGATCCTCTCGAGATCTATGAATGTTTGTAAGTTTCAATGCACCTTTGAAGTTTAATGGTAAACATCAGTTCTCTTTTTCAATTGTTAATTCTATGAATGTGTATTTGTATACTGTTTCCGATTGTTTTAAGGATAGACAGTCTGTAACAATCATTATATCACATAGGATCGGTCTCCAGGTTTAATGCGAGCAAGCTATTTTTTTTTTATACCCAAAGATCCAATAAATGAAATAGCATGCGTTATAAATTTGTAAGGAAATTCAAAGAAATATGATGATGATGCTAAGAACTAAATGCTCGAGATCACTTCGATAACTTGAAAACTGGAGCTCGGAACAGAGTTACTTCACGTAACATGATCAAGAAAATAAAAAGGGTTCAATTGCAGTTTATTGCCGTGGCTATGGCTGCAAATGAACCGAGCGTTCAACAAGTTACTGTGATTCGGTTCAATTTTGAGCTTATTTATGTTCGTTCGATTAACCAATCAAATGAGCATGAACACTTTTGTAAATATTCGATTGCTAAATGAACAAGTTTGAATAACTTGTTCAGTTCATTTTTGTTCATGAACAGTGTTGCATGTCAGAAAATCAGTAGTGGTAGAATAAAATTTTACGCCTTAATTTTATTGAGAAATCAAGCACACACATAGATATTTGAAAAGAAAACAAGACATTCAATTTTTTAAAAATTCAAAAGAGGAAAATCATGGTTTGCAGAAAGTCTTCATATATCTCTATTTTGGAGTATAAAGTTTAAGTTCTCCTAAAAACGGGATTATAAATTTGCATGTGAAAGCACGACAATGAAATTACATCAGTAACAAACTTACACGTTAGTGGTTGTAATTGTTGTTGGTGGCGGTCGGACAATAGGCATGTCGATACAATGGTGATGACGAATTTTAATCTTCTAGCTCTCTCCCAGCTTTCTCCCAAATTCATTTCTAACTTCTTCTTCCCTTTATGACAAGAATGGGGTCCTATTTATAAGATTCTGAGAGGGGCATTTTGGTCATTGTAGCCAAAATTTCAAAACATTATCGGGATAGTTTATATCAATTCATTTGATCATAGATATTTTTTTTTCATGATTTGATCATTCAAATGATCTTCGATTTGAATGATCTTAAGCTCGTTGGATTATTCTTATCGACTTCATTATAACACGTCAAATTTAGTCATTATTACATTAGTGATTTGAAGTTTTCATATATAGTTTGTTAGACTTGATTTAAGCTCATTTGAGCTTGATATTACCCGATTATAATATTATTATATTAATCTCATTGAATCGTTTAATTTGATTATATACATGCTTTAACTTGAGATTCATGCTTGATCTATAAATTTTAAAGGGATATATCATTTGACACCTATTTTTGGATGATAAAATTTATTTCATTCAAAATATATTAAATTTTTTAAAAATAAAACCACTTTTATTAAAAATTATTAGATATATATATATATACACACATATTGGTGGCATTCGGTTTGAAAGAGAGGGAGTCGCGACCCCCGTTAATTTTTTTTTTCATTTTGTCGTGAGAGAGAGAGAGAGAGAGAGAGAGAGAGAGAATCTTATTTTATTTTATTTTTTAAATGAGGAATGTGGAAAAAAATTTTATTAAAATATGAATAATTTTCTCTTCTCTTTTTTTGAGAAGATAAAAAATTTATTTATATATATATATATATAATATATAAAGAGTTTTCTTTTTCTTTTATTATTATTATTTTTTAAAAGAAGATGAAGAGTTTTTTTAAAAAGAATTTGAAGAGTTAATTTTCAAATATAAATTCCTCTAAGAGGATGGGAGAAAAATCACATCTTCTTTCTCCCCGTGGCCTATTGATTTTGACGGTGCGTGACCTCCCTCACAGGTTCTTCCCCAGCAAGGTTTGAACATGGTTAGCTGATCCTAAATTCAGCTATCTGCTTTTGTTCTTCCAATTTTCTCTAAATCCTGAAATCCTTCAATGACTTGTATGTGATCTGACCCTCATACTCAGTTCTCTCAGATCCGATTTGAAAGTGGTTAGACAACACGTATCCCAAATTCATGCTCTAATATGCCTTCAGGTTCTTTCAACTTTCTCTAAATCCTGGAATCCTCTACTAACCTATATGACGATGCATAACCCCTTCGTAGGATCTAGTTCTTCTCCTCGGGGTTTCACTGGTTAGCATGTATCCCAAATTTAAGCTTCTGCCTGAGGTTCTTCCAACTTTTCTAAATCCTGAATCCTCCACTAACATGTATATTGTCACCTCCCTTGCTTTAGTTCTCCCCGATCTGGGGTTTCTTGACACTTGGCGGACATCATGCTTGATGTGCTTATTTCTTTTCAATTTTTGATTTCTCCCACTAATTCGTATAATGAACCCCTCACGCTCCAGTTCTGATCTCGGGTTTGATCCGATTAAGCGAGCATCCCAAATTTGGTCTCTAGTGTAATTCCAGGATCTTTCATTTTTTTTTTGTAAACGTTAAAACTGTCCTGGATATGTGGTACATAAACCACTTTCACATATTTTAGTTTTATCTTTTATGCATGTTAATGCTTTTGCCCCCCATAGTATAAAATGTATATATTTTTCAAAACAAAATTGCGTTTGAATGACGATGATAATCATATATCCTTTTTTAGACTTTGATTTTGAAAGGATTATGATTTATATATATCTCTTGAAATTTTTGGTATACTTGTTTATTTTGAGGCTTTTATTTTTAAAATTTTTTAATATACTTATACTTTCTGAGGCTTTTATCTTTTAAGATTTTTTATGTACTTGTACCTTCTAAAGTTTTTTATCTTATGAGATTTTTAATATACCTGTACTTTCTGAGGCTTTTGCCTTCTGAGATTTTTGATGAGTGGAGACCATATCAATCACTTGCTCTCTTTGAGTCTTTCTAGTGAGAACTTTGTCCACTATTAGCATCCCATTGAGGCATCCTCAGGGGCATGCCTTCTAGGGATTATCAGTAGAGACTTTGTCTATCACTTGTCTTCATGAGGTCTTTTTGGTGAGTACTTTACCCAGTACCAGCTTCCCATATGGACATGCCTTTTATGAGAGGAATCCATGAAGAATTTTTGATCTATCCAATGTTGTTTATCAGAGTATTACTAGGTAACATTTAACCTGTGTGGAAGAGGTCAATAGTTTTAACCCTCATCCGAGATTGTTTTGTCAAAGTGTTACTCGATGATGTTAACTTGTGTGGAAAAGGTTAAACATTTTGATTCCTCCAAGATTATTTGTCAAAGTATTATTCAATGATGTTAACTTGTGTGGAAGATGTCAAATCAAAACATCTATTTGATGTTACAGTCAAAGTTGGTCCTTGATTTTTGTCTTATTTTTCTATGAGTATGATTGAAGAATCACAATTTGCAAAGCTATTTTTTTTCAATGTTGAAATTACTCTCCATCATTGGCTTGCTTCTCGTACTGATAATCAATTAGATATCTAGAATATTGATTTGGGTAGTTTTTTAAGATTAAAAGTTGCCCCTTAGTTTTCAACTAGAGTTGAAGGATCAGAGTTTGATGGATCTTCATTCTTCTTATGAGTTCCTCTAAAGTAGGATTTCTTCCATTTTATAGATGATGTTGCTCCTAATATGAAGTCAGATTGTCAATCATTGTGAAGATATAAATGAAATATTTCTCACATACGGCGTCAAACTGTTGCGTGCCAATAGACTAGTAGTGGTAGAATAAAACTTCATGCCTTAGATTTATTGAGAAATCCAACACACATATAGATATTTGAAAAGAGAACAAGATACTCCAAAATTTTTACGTGAAAAATCCCAAAAAGAGGGAAAAATTCACAGGGCCTAGCCCAGCAAAGTGCTCTACTATATATCTACTTTGGAGTATAAAGTTTAAGTTCTCCCAATAATGAGATTACAATTTTGTATGTGAGAAAGCCTGATAATGAGAATTCCAGAATCATGTAACAAATAGCTACATAGTGGTAGTTGAGTTGTAATGGTTGTTGGTGGTTGTCAGTGACAACAGTAGGCGACAATCGGCGATAATGGTGGTGATGACGAGCCTCAAACTTCTAGCTCTCTCCCAACTTTTTCCTAAGTTCATTTCTAGCTCCTCCTTCCTTTTATGACAAGAATGTGGTCCTATTTATAGGATTCTAAAAGAGGCATTTTGATCATTGTAGCCAAAATCCCAAAACTCTCCATCGGATAGTTTATATCGATTATTTGATCATAGATAAGTTTTTGGTGATTTGATCATTCAAACAATCTTTAATTTGAGTGATCTTAGACTCATTGGATTCGCCTCGTCGAGCTGCTCAATTCAACTATAAGAACGTTAAATTTGGAAGTCATTTGACCATCTAGTCAGTATTTCGAAGTTTTCATATGTAGCTTTTTAGGCTTGATTTGAGCTCATTTAGGCTCGATTTGATCATATTCTAGTGTTATTAGATTCATCTCATTAAGTCATTTAATTTGATTATATACATACTTTAACTTGAGATTCATGCTTGATTTAGAAATTTTAAAGGGTTATATCAAATAATATCATTTAAAGCTCATGAACAAGCTCGTTAAGGAGCTTTATTAAGGTTTGTTCATAAATAGTATAATTTATATTTCTTAGCACGTTGCTTATGAACAAGCTTGATTAAGTCTTATTTATTTCATTAAATGAGCTACTTGTTAACAGGCTTGATTAGTCCAATTTGAACAAAGCTCGAGCCGAGCTCGAACAAGGTTTTTTTAAACGAGCTTGAGTTTGAACACCATCCTAAAACTCGAATCGAGCTTGAGCTCAATAATGATAAATGAGCTTGAACTTAACAAGATACTATTGCATTTAAGCATTAAGGCATTAAATTTATATATACAATTGCAAGCAATATTTACTAAATTGTATATCAACGACAACTGATTAGTAATTATAAGTATTGTTGCGTGCTAGAAAACCATTGAGAATAAAAGTTTACTTAGCTTTTGTGGAATCCGACACACGAGATGTTTGAAGAATTAATAAGATAATTTTTACATGAAAAACCTCGAAAAAAGAGGAAAAAATCATGCTAGTAAAAAATCTTCCACTATGTATCTGTTTTACAAAATTTTCCGTCGCGGATTACAATAATATGAAGAGCGACAATGGGAATCCAAATGCAACAACTATATACCTATGGTTTTATGCGATTGTTAGTAGTAGATGATATTGTGAACAGAAAAGCAATCATGTGATAGCCGGCAAGATGGACGATAAACGTGGCGTGGCGTGAGTAGCCGGCGGCAGTGGTTGATACAATGATGATTGATATGGTGGCGATGGTAGCTGGTGCAGCGATGCGTAGCGGCAGTGGTCAACGATAGTGGCCAGACATGTATGCGATATGACCCGATCAGAATTAAAGCTGCACGGCAGTGGCTGATGATCAACGATAGTGGTTGGCACGATGTCTACGTGGCCCGGCGGAATCCTGGCGGTGGTTCGATGATGACCGGTGATAGTTTGATGATTGCGATGACGGCGCAGCGGATGGTGGTGACGATCGACGACGAAGATTAACGATGATGAGGATCGGCGATGGCGCCTGACGGCGGTGGCCGGCGGCGATGGTTGGCGGCCAACAGAGATGGTCGGCTATCGTCGAGTGGTGACATGATTATGTTTGGAGGATTTTCAAGCTTTAGAGCTCTCTCTCTCTCTCTCTCTCTCTCTCGTTCTCTTTATCTTGGCTCTCATATGAATAATGAGGACTATTTATAGATTAGAGGAGAGAAGACATTTTCGTAAATACATGCAAAATCCAAACCACTCCATCAGATGGCTCAAGATAATTTCCTTGATCATCTGATGTATTTTGTGTATTTGAATGCTCAAATGAGGTCAGAATCAAGAGATCTTGGGCTTGTTAAATTCGGCTACTCAAGACGCTTGATTTGATCATAAACACTCCATATTTAGAAACTATTTAGGGATTTAACTGATATCCCAAAGTTTCCAATCATATTTTAAGTGTTTGATCTCGACTAGTTTCAACTTAGGATCAGCTTACTTTTGACATCAAGATTTGTGCTTCGACTAGTAGTTTTTTTAGTGTCATATCAGTTGACCCCCTATTTTTGGATGATATTATCTCAATCATCCAAAATATATATGCCAAATAATTGAAATAGCAAATTCTTCAATGAAATTTGCGGGTTCTTTAACCATACAATTTGAAAAGCAGTCTTCATGAAGATGCAAGATTATGATCACGCGAGCGGGTGTAGGGCGCGGATGTGTCTTGAGTGCGAGCGGTCTGGGTTTGGGGTTGAACCCATCCAGAATACTTCGGTGCACAGAGTGCCTGGCCTTCAGCATGGCTCATCGAGAGCCGCAGGCGTCCGGGAGCCAGCCGGCAGCGATGAAGCGGCGCTTGAGCGCTGTGGCTGCGGCATACGTGTCCGTGCGTTTCCATGAAACATAAGATGAGCATTTTTTTCATTTTTTTCTATTTTTT
This sequence comes from Cymbidium sinense, assembly GCA_021442155.1. Taxonomy (NCBI): domain Eukaryota; kingdom Viridiplantae; phylum Streptophyta; class Magnoliopsida; order Asparagales; family Orchidaceae; genus Cymbidium; species Cymbidium sinense. Next base: position 35,769,488 of record CM038232.1, read on the forward strand.
TCTATTTTTTCTTTTTTTTCTATTTTATTTATTTATTTATTACCTGTTTTCCCTTATATGGGGTCTATAAAAACCCCTATAGGGTCAAGTGAGGAGACACAATTCCCATATGCTCTAGTGTTCCTTTACATTGGATGAGAAATCATTTAGCGGAAGTTCAAGGGCTACGATATTTTTTTTCTCTTTTGTCCAAGTTGACCTTCTTCTTAAGAGAAGGTCATTGCTTTCGATCAAGGCCCGTAGCTCATCTTGGCGGCTCACTCGAAAAAACGTCCTCAGGACCGACCGGGTTTGGAGGCGATCAAGGCCAGTAGTTCATACCGCGAGGCTCCGGTTTTCCCTCGAAAGAGGCATCAATTATCCTCATTGGACCAACCGGGTTTGGAGGCGATCAAGGCCCGTAGTTTCTACTTCTACTTTGGACTCAAATAGAATGCATCCATACAGCTTGATCTCACTTGAGATCAAGTTCATTTTGAAACGGATCGAAATCGAATGCTTAAGGGTCAGTTGGATTCCATACCTCGTGCACCAAGTTCATTTACTTTTCTATTTTTAGATATCAAAGTTCGTGTTATTAGAATAAAAAATTAAAACTTTGAAAAAACAAAATCAAGGTGCATTTGCAATTCAAAAATATCATAAAGAACGATCACTCTCGTAACGCAACATAAACCTCTTTTCTGCGCAATAATCTAAGTAAAATCCCTTCGATCATAATTTAACATTCCTTGAAGTTGGTATGTTGATTGGAGCAAAGATTAATTAAAAAAAATTGAACTCAAAATTCTTCAAATTTGATCAAAATTGATGATAGATGCTCTATTAAAATTCAAAAGTATCAAAATTGAATCTAGAATGTTGAAAAAATAACCGTTATGATCGATTTCAGTCCTAAACTAGGCTGAACCATTTTTTTTTCAAATTTACATATGCTGAATTTTTTAAAAATAAAATATAAATGTTTTGATTTCATTTGAATGAATTCATTTGTGCCAAAATTTATTTGGATTTAAGCTCCCTAGGATTAAAATGTTTTCATTGATATTAATTCATAAGTTGATACTTCTTTTGACTCATAAAATTTTCAAACTCAATTAACATGATTGTTCATTTACATAAATGTTTGAGATTTCAATCTATTTTCTCTATAAAATATTGTTGAATATGATTGTGTACAATATGAAAGTGATAGTGATGTACCCAAATATTTATTTTGATGAACGCTATAATAACGTTATTGATTTTCTATATGTTCTCTGACAATGCAGGGAGAGATCTCTGCCTGCTTTACAGAAGAAGGAACTGAGGTTGCAGAAGACATGCTTACTTGTTTTTTGTGTCCAAACACCAAAAAACAAGTGAAGGAGATAGCCAACCAAGTACTCATCTCCTCAACAATACAGTTTTACAGGAATCATCTCCTATTTTGTAACTTAACTTTTTATCATCAATTAAAGGGCTTGTCCATGAAGGCGAAGGCCTCCAAAGGGCGGTGGCGGAGAAAGGCTCAGCAGGTTGATGCAGAAGAAGCTGTGGACAGAAAATCCGAACAGATATCGAGATGGGAAGAGGAGGAATGGGTGGCGGAGCCTGAGCAAGGAGTACTGATAACATTAGTTCCTCAAGCTGATGGAGGCAATTATATCAAGAAGATTCGGTTCAGGTGCAAATTATTATTTATTCTGTTCTTGTTCTGTTTCTGAAAATGTGCTACAAAGCTGATCATAAATGGTTAAGAGAAAGCTATTGATGATGATGAGGATGTTGAATGAAGTATTATAAATGTTATTAATGTCATTTCCAGATCTTATTTCACCATCTTTTATGCATTAGAACATTTCATTACTAATTTTCTGTTGTAAGTATGGGCTGAATTGAAATTTTAACAAAAATATTTGATACCTGAACATGGATTAACAGTGAGGATAGGTTTAATACCTTCGAAGCTCAAAAGTGGTGGAGTGATAACTACGAAAAGTTGCTAGAGCTGTATAGCATTTGTATGCCACCATCAACATATCAGTCTGATGAGGATGAGGTAAGCAAAGCATTATTACAAGATCTGTCTTGCTGAAAAAATAGCTGCACTTTATTTAGTAAGAAATCTGTTTTACTTAAATAACAAGGTCAAGTTTACTTTTCCTTCACAGTTTTAGAACAAAATCTAATAAAAAAAATAACTGTACTCATAAATATATTTCTTTAAACTTTGAAATTTGCTTTAAGAACCTGTGCTTTGCGCTTGTAGGATGAGATTAATTCTATTCAAGTACACAAGCCGAGCACTTCGGCAAACTCAAATGACCAATCCAATGCAATAAAAGCAAACCACGACAGCCCCATTGACGCAGAACAGAATTCAACGACAACTTTTCTAAAAGGAGTGAGGGGAAGAGTGGTAAAATGGGTTGTTGAAGATGAACCAGGTGTTTATGTGACCATACGCTCCTTTCCAGATGATATAAAGGAGATAGTCCGTGTTGAACTTAGGTAAGATACAAGTGTTATATTTATGTTAAATGGTGTTTCGCTTTATTTATATCATTGTAATATTTAACAGTCACTCCTTAAAATTTGCAGCCAAGAGAGGTTTGGTGAGGTGAATGCAAGAGTATGGTGGGATGAGAATAAGGCCAGGTTACTGGAGCAGTACTTGTAGACTGTAACTTTGGTATTTCAAATGTAGCAGTTTTTTAGTTTAACTATTTATGATGACGCTAAGTTTATGCTTTCAAACACATTATTCTAAACTTTCCTTTTTTTTAGTATAATTTTCTTTTAGTACACACTTGAGTTAATTAGTAAGGTCTCACTTTAGACTTGGAATTCTTCTCTCCCCTTTGGCAGTGTTAGCAGTAGTGCTATCATCAAATTGCCTTTCACACTTGGAAGTTTTGTTAAGTCCTGATCCACTCAAACTTGACCTCTTTTTATGCAACCCACATCAAAGTCATCACCCTTTTCACGAAGGCGGTAATGAACCATTAATATTTGGCAAGTCCAAGGAACCAATGGATTTCAATCACATTGTGTAGTATTAGATTGTCAATGATAAGGACTTTTTTTTTTTGATAATGAATAGAAATGCCATTAGGCAAATGATGGAACCATGTTATTTTTTGCTGTAGAGTCATATAAATATATATAAATGTGGATTCAGTTTTCATTTTGCTTTAAGTGAACTAAATAAAGACCATTTTTTAAAAGTGTTATTTGTAGCATTAACTCCACATATAAGATTTTCGATTCGATGTTCTATGTTTTTATAGATTATAAATCATTATTATTATTTGTTATAAATATAATGAATTATCTATCTTTTTTATAATTAGAAATTTCAGTAAAATTATTTGTCAAATATCATTCATTGTTTCAAAATATTTTAAATTAAAATAATATGTCACTAAAATGACCTCTATTGTATAAGTTTATTTAGTTTTGAAATATATGAATATTATTAAGAGATTATGTTTGAATCTATGTGAAAAATAATCAACCTCAAGAAATTTAATGTTTTTGCTAGATTTTGTGTAATAACAAATATGTGATTATTTTGAGTTAATCATGTATATTATATGTCGATTCAAAGAAAGATATATTATTGATAGAATTTATTATCAATATTTGTTGATTGTAATTTTAAGAGTACAATTTAGAAATTATTATTTCTATCAAAGACTAAATTATAATATTGTGATGGGTATCTTATACAACAATAAACTTGTATCCCATTATGTGAGGTCGGTCACATGAATCCTTCTTCTCCATTATATCCTATTATGTGTCAAATTCTCAATTAATTCTAATAAATTAAGATCATTTTTATACAACATAACTACATATTTTTACATCTATCTCTAACTTTCTAAACATCATACAAATTTAATACTTTTACTCTCCTAACCGGGTCATCGGACGGTTGACACTTTTATGTGGCCAAACCATCTAAGGCTACTCCTAATTTTATCTACCGGTGAAGCTACTCCAACCTTTTCCGAACATATTCATTTCACATCTTATCTCTATGAGTAAATCCACTCATCCACCGAGCATCCTCATCTCTGAAACACTTAGTTTTATGTTTCTTTTTTACTGACCAACATTCTGCACTATAAATCATTACAAATATTACCACCATCTTATAAAATTTTTTCTTAAGTCTAAGCAGTACCTTTCTATCACACAATAGGCCAGATGCATTCCTCCACTTCAACCACCCAACTTGAATTCTACTAATTACATCCCCATCTATTTCACCATTTTCAACAATAGACCAAAGATATCTAAAATGCTCACTCTTTTTAATGACTTGATCACCCAATGTCACAACACTATCACTAGAACTTCTACAACTAAAATTTTAATTCATATATTCAGCTTTAGATCTACTCAAATGAAAATCTTTAGACTCTAATGTTGACATCCATAATTCAAGTTTCTCTTAGACTCCCTCTTTAGTCTTATCAATAAGAAGAATTTCATCCAAAAAAACATACACCAAGGTACATTCTCTTGTAAATGCTTTGTAAGAACATCCATAACTAGAGCAAAAGGAAATGGGCTTAAAGCCTGTCCTTCAAGTAATCCAATTAAAATAGGAAAATATTTTGTCAATCCTCTTTGTGTTTGGACACAAGTAACAACTATAATATACATATCCTTAATGACTTGAATATAACAAATATTAACTCCATTCTTTTCTTGAACTCTCCAAAGGCCTTCTCTTGGAACTTTATCATATTCTTTCTAAATCAACAAATATCATATGTAGATCCTCCTTACTTTTTCTATACTTATCCATCAAACCTCTTAACAAATGTATAACATCCCTAGAAAATATATGCGACATGAAACTAAATTGATTTTGGAAAACTTTGTATCACATTATAACATATGCTTAATTATTCTCTCCCATAATTTTACTGTATCACACTCTTATGCATCACCTTTATTCTTAAATATAAGAACCAACAAACTCTTCCTCCACTCATCTGTCATCCTTTTTGTCTTTAAAATAATATTAAAAAGATTTGTAAGCTAAAAAATTCTTTAATCTTCTAAACATTTTCACACTTCTATTAAGATATCAAAAGGTCCTACTATTTTTTTCGCACTTCATTTTCATTAAAACTTTCTTCAACTTCAAATTTACTAATACGACGATAAAACAAACTTATCTATTTTTGTTTAGAGTACTAAGGTTGCTAAAATCAATCGTATTCTCAAATTCTTCATTAAAAAGTTCATCAAAATAACTCATCCACCTATTTTCTAATATTCATTTCTAAGAGAAGCACTTTATGATTTTCATTCTTAATAAATCTAACTTGAACTAGATCTTTACTTTTATCTCTTTGCTTGGCTAACTTATACATATATCTTTCACCTTCTTTGGCATCCAATATATTATAAAAATTACTAAAAGTTAAATTTTTGCATCACATATTATTTTCTTAGAATCTTTATTGGCAATGTTATATCTTTCCCAATTCTCCAAGTTTTTACATATAAACCAAGTTTTATAATAAAGTTTCTTATTTCTTATCTTTTCTTACAGATTTTGACTCCATCACCAACTTTTTTTACTAAAAGAATATTTTTCTTTTGATTCTCCAATCACATCTTTACAACTTGTTTAATTTCACTTGTTACTTTTTCTTGCATAATATTATCTTTTTTATAAACATCCGAAATTCTTAGTTATGAGTGTTCTTTAAGTGCCCTCATTTATTCTTCATCTTCCAATTATTCACTTAAAATCTAAAACTAACAGTTGAATGCTATGTATTTAAGCTTTAATTCGAAATGACCTTATAATCTTTACAATATAAATGATATATTTTCTTATTAAAAATAATTAATTTATATTTTACTAGATCCATTCTTATAAGTAATAATATGCTAATATCTTTTCTTAAAAAAAGTATTAACAACTATAAAATCATAAGTTAAATCAAAATAAAATATTATCCTACCTTCTTCACTCCAAATATATAGCCACCATAAATATTTTTAAAATCTTCTACTACTCTACAAACATGTCTACTTAAATCTCCTCTAATAAATACAATTTTCTCATGAGGTAATTTTTATATTAATCCCTCTAAGTCACTCTAAAATTTATTCTTATGAAGAGCATAAAAATTGTTCCTAACATTTCTAAGTCACTCCAAAATTTGTTTATGCTCTTTAACTTGTTAGGAATTATAGCCACCATGAATGTTTATGTTCATAAGAAAAAAATTTGGAGTGATTTAGCATGAATATTAGAAATTTTTTAGTATGAATGTTAGAATTTTGGAGTGATTTAGCATGAAACTAGGAAATGCTTATGATACTAGGAACGCTCATGATACTAGGAATTCTAGTGAGCATTGCAACCTATCATATAGTTGGGCTTTATATGTTTGAAATTAAAGGGTGTTATTTGTTTGAGTTGAATTTTATTAGATTGCTAGGGCTTATAATACAACAATACAAGGTTGTGGAAATGCCTAAGAGGTGAGGATTTATGCTTGTAGCTCAAAGGAAATAGCCACCTCGGATCCTAAATCTAAGGAGCTTTGACATAAGCCAAAGCACGACCTAAATCTAAGCGAAAAGTGGGTATATACTTTACCTCAATAAAAGAGAATAAACCACCCGAATGTTAAACTTATAACTGCCTAGAGTGGTAGCCAGCTAACTCATCATATATTTTGAAACCATGTGGTCAAGTCATATGATTTTGCAAGATAGTTAGGTTGTTATTATTTAGAGAGAAACTAAAGTCCTTAAACCCACTCCCTAAGAGATTAGAGCATGAGTGGTATGGGTAATGACTTAGTCTAATGCAAATTTTATCAAATTTTATTTAATTTTTGACTCTTCATTTCGACAAAGGCCATAAGATTTTTGTATGCTTAAATGCATGTTGAAATGAGGTTATTGGGTAAATCAAGAGAGAAGGGGACGAAGCTCCATCGGTAGGGGTTACTCTCACAGGTCAAGCATTCCTTATATGTGTAAGGATGGAGGCCCTCATTTTACAAGAGTGGTATAATATCGATGCATGATATTAAGCATACAACATTCAACTAAAGGGTTGCTAAATTTTTTAATTATCTTGATTTTATACCTAGGCTTTATGTGAGGTTATGAGTTGTCTAAAAATTTTAATTATGAGTTACAGTTGGGGTAGAAAATTTATTTTTTTTAAGAGCCTAATTGGAACCAAGCCACACATTAAATCACCATTCATGAAGAAACTAGGAAACGTCATGCCATTTTTATTGCATAATTTTAAACAAAACATCAAACAATTTTATAAATTTAACGCAAAAGAATAACAGTGGTTCGAGCAGACAACCCTAAAAAAAAGAGAAATGGATATGAGCTCTACCCTTATACAACTCGATAAAATGAAATAATAATTACAAATTATAAATGATAAATACTATGTCTTCAAACCTTCAAGTGTTCATGCCTCCTTCATTTCTTCATTTGATTTGATTTATTTCTTTTAATTTTGTAGGCTTCAAGGCATCACATGGCACCCCAGGATTAAACATTCTGGCCAATATTCATCCTTAACCCTCATAGTACTAATCCTAATTCCTAATGCAAAATTACATTAAAAGGAAAAAAAAAGTAAATGTAACTACACCTATAAAATAAGTGTTAGCTGAACACATTATACAACCCAGGCAGTTATATAGATAATTTGGACACCCTGCACATTGGTAACCAAGCCCACATGACTTAATTTATACTATGCCTAGGGGTTAAGCAACTTGCAAAAGAAAGCATGTATATTTATTTTTAAGCACCCTTTTGAGCATAATCCCTATAGAAAATATGATTAGGCTAATCACGACCTAACATCCAGTCTACGAAGCATACATCCTAACATTCAGTCTAAAATAATACACCACAAAATAAGATATTCATCATACCATGCGTCGCCCTAACATAAAGCTAGAGTGGCGACTTAGTTCTAAAGTGCGTGTATTAAGACTTGTGTGGTGTGCCTTAACTAAGATTTGTTATAATTTCTAAGTATGAAAGGGTATTTAATCATAAGAAGTTGATTTTACTTTAAGTGATTTATTTAATTTGAGAGACTCTTACTTAGTATTTTTCTTTCATTGCACTTGACTTACACTTAACAGCTAAGTGTTATGAAGAGAAAGAAAGAGATGATTACTCTCTTTTATCCTACCTTAAGTCATTCCTAAAGCATATTAATTAAATGAATTTACTTTAGTGAATGGCTTATTACATATTTTAATTAATCCTAAGTTTAGGTTTACTTTAAATAATCTCATTTAGTAAGAAAGGAATCTTAAGATTAATTGGAATTAATTACTATCACATGACACATTTTTATTCATTTCTTTCCATCATATGTAGCATACATATGATTGAATCCTAAGTATATCTGCGCACATAATATGTTTTAGTACACTTAAATGATGGATATGGATATGTATATTTAAAGTTAATATTTTCCCTTTTGATTGAATTATTTTATCATATTAATTTAAAGCTCTATCTAGAATCTTATACAAAATACATAAGAATGAAATTAAACAGGTACATGTCATTGTTAACCAGAGAAGTGAGGTAATCAAATGACCTCTTTGGGGCTAGCTAAAGCCTCGTACTCCCATGATGTCTAGACTAAATACCATTTGCATTCAAATATATGTAAATTTTTATACATGAATGTAAGAAGGAGAGCTTTTAATCACATGATTAATTAATTCTATCACTTAAACAATTGCAAATGCATATATTTTGGTAAAAGAAAGAGGGGTTTTAATTCTATTATTAAATACACACACATGTATAAGAGACATAAGCTAGTACATGTCATTGTTAACCAAAGAAGTGAGGTAATCAAATGCCTCATTGGGGCTATTTAAAGCCTCATATTCCTGGGATGTTCAGACTAAATATTTGCTTTTCTCAAATACATATGAATGTATATACAAATAAAGGGGAAAAATCATGCAAAGGTTGTGTTTTTATTTGATTGAAATATTTATGCATATGGAGTAAAGTCTTGCCTATATGTCATTGTTAACCAGGGAAGTGAGGTAATCAAATGACCTCCTTAGGGCTATTTAAAGCCTCGTATTCTCGGGATGTCCAGGCTAAATATTTGCTTTTCTCAAATACATATGAATGTATACACAAATAAGGAAAACAAATCATGCAAAGGTTGTGTTTTTATTTGATTTAAACATTTATGCATATGGAGTAAAGTCTTGCCTAAATTCTAATATTGAAATTATGGTGTTTATTTTTGGTTGTGTATTATATGTGTGTGTGTATGAGATGGGGGACACCATGCAGATCTGAGGATATACTTATTAAGATGATCAGGTATGACATCAATGAATAGTGCACTATCTTGAAAGATATAAATTACTATCCTACGATGGACCTAATCACCTAATAAGGACTCCTAAGATATGATGAGTCTTTGAATGTATTGGAGATTTTTCTCCTACTTTACTTGGATGAATAAAGTTGGGTTTATTTAAACCAGATTCTAAAGTTCCTTATGGGGGCAAGCCCCCATAGTTAATTTCATCCTAAGGAAGGTGAGTTCTTTAGGAATACTCTCAACTAAAGTAGGCAATTGTTATCTCCAAAGAATTCAAAGATAGGACTATCAATAAATTAATTATATTTGGAAGATCAAATGAGATAGATCGAATGAAAGATTTATTATCGAAGCCAAGAAGAGATGAGTAGGGGATGTTCATGATGCTAGGAAACTTAGTGAGCATTTCAAACTATCCTATAGTTGGACTTTATATGTTTGAAATTGAGGATAATTATATATTTGAGTTGAAATTTTATTAGAAATCTAGGACTTATAATTCCATAATATAAGATTATGAAAATACCTAAGAGGTGAGGATTTATGCTTATAGCCTTAAAGAAAAATAACAATATCAGATCTTAAATCTAGGACCTTTAGCAAGAGCTGAAGCACAACCTAAATCTAAGGCGAAAGTGGGTATATTGTTTACCTCCATAAGAGAGAGCAAACTACTTGACTGTTGGACTTATAACTGTTTGGAGTGGCAGCCAGCTAACTCTTATATTTTAAAACCATGTGATTAAGTCATATGTTTTGCAATATGGTTAGGATGTTATTATTTAAAAAGAAACTAAGATCCTTACCCACTCCCTAAGAGACTAGAGCATGAGTGGTATGGATAATGACTTAGTCTAGTGCAAATTTTATCAAATTTTATTTAATTTTGAACTTATTTTTGACATAGACCATAGGATTTTATATGCCTAAATATGTGATAAAGTTGATTATGGGCCAAATCAAAAGAGAAAGAGGTGTTTTCCATCATAGGATCTCAAAGGTCAAGTCTTTTTTCTATTTGGCAAAGATGGAAATCCTCTCTTAGCAAGACTGAAATAAAATGACATGCTGATATTAAGCATACAATATCCAGCTAAGGGGTGGGGGGTGGGTGGGGATGGGGGACACCATGTAGATCTGAGGATGTATTTATTGAGATGATCAGGTATGACATCAATAAATAGTGCACTATCTTGAAAGATAGAAATTACTATTCTACGATGTACCTAATCACTTAATAAGGACTCCCAAGACATGATAAGTCTTCGAATGTACCAGAGATTTTTCTCATACTTTACATGGATGAATAAAGTTGGGTTTATTTAAACCAGGTTCTAAAGTTTCTTATGGGGGCAAGCCCCCATAGTTAATTACATCTTAAGGAAGGTGAGTTCCTTAGGAATACTCTCAAGTAAAGTAGGCAATTGTTGTCTCCAAAGAACTCAAAGATAGGACTATCAATAAATTGACTATATTTGGAAGATCAAATGAGATAGATCAAAGAAAAGATTTATTATCGAAGCCAAGAGGAGATGAGTAGGGTATGCTCTTGATGCTAGGAAACTTAGTGAGCATTCCAAACTATCCTATAGTTGGAATTTATATATTTGAAATTGAGGATAATTATATATTTGAGTTGAAATTTTATTAGAAATCTAGGACTTATAATTCCATAATATAAGATTATGAAAATGTCTAAGAGGTGAGGATTTATGCTTATAGCCCCAAAGAAAAATAATAATCTCAGATCCTAAATCTAGGGAACTTTAACAAGAGCTAAAGCACAACCTAAATCTAAGACGAAAGTGGGTATATTGTTTATCTCCATAAGAGAGAGCAAACTACTCGACTGGTGGACTTATAACTTCCTGGAGTGGCAGCCAGCTAACTCGTATATTTTAAAACCATGTGATTAAGTCATATATTTTGCAAGATGGTTTGGATGTTATTATTTAGAAAGAAACTAAGGTCCTTACCCACTCCTTAAGAGACTAGAGCATGAGTGGTATGAATAATAACTTAGTCTAGTGCAAATTTTATCAAATTTTATTTGATTTTGAACTTTTTTTTTGGCACAAGCCATAGGATTTTATATGCCTAAATATGTGATAAAGTTGATTATGGGCCAAATCAAAAAAGAAAGATGTGTTTTCCATCATAGGATCTCAAAGGTCAAGTCTTTTTTCTATTTGGCAAAGATGGAAATCCTCTCTTACCAAGAGTGAAATAAAATGACATGCATGATATTAAGAATACAATATCCAGCTAAGGGGTAGCTAAATATTTTATTATCTTGATTTAATGCCTAGGCTTTATGTAAGGTTATGAGTTATTTTAGAAAATTTAGTTATAATTTGTAGTTGGAGTAGAAAATTTATTTTTTTCCTAAGAGCCTAACGGATCCATGCAACACATTAAATCATCATATATGAAGAAATTAGAAAAAATACATGCCATTTCTATTGCACAATGTAAATAAATCATCAAATAATTTATAACCTCAATGTGAAAGAATAAAAGGCCGGTGCGGTCGGGTACCACCGTACATCCCAAAAAAGAAATAGGTAGTAGGGCTCTACCCTTATACAACCTGGTATAATGAGAGAATAATTACAATTTATTTACAACAAATGAATTGGAGCTATGGGGGGGTCTTCAAATCTTCAAAGCTCCTTCTTTCCTTCATTTCCTTCTTTCATTTGGTTGGGCAAGCTCCATAGAATCATATGGTATATAAGACTGGTCTTGTAACCAATATTTATCCTAAGCCCCCATAGCACTAATCCTAATTCCTAATGCAAAATTATATTTAAAAAAGAAAAAAGTAAATCTAACTACACTCACAAAATAAGTGTTAGTTAAACATACCATACAACCTAAGCCGTTATATGAATAATTTGTACTTAGCACCCTGCATATGGGTAGCCAAGTCCACCTATCCTAATTTATATTATGCTTAGGGGTTAAGCAACCGATAAAAGAGAGCATTTATATTTATTTAAGCATCCCTTAAGCATAATCTCATGTAAAAAATATAATTAGGCTAATCACGACCTAACATCCAGTCTATGAAATGTACACCCTAACATCCAGTCTACAACAATACATTACAAAACAAGCATACATCAAACCATGCACCACCCTAACATAAAGCTAGAAGTTGTGACTTAATCTAATGTGTATGTGTTAAGGCTTGTGTGGTATGTTCTAAAGTGTAAAGTTCTTAAACTTCTTTAATTTCTTCTTGGCTTTGAAGTTTACAAGATTATGTAAAATTTCTTATCTTCATTCATGACATAATCTTTAAATTTTATCTGGTGAAGAACAGACATAAGAAGATCAATTTGTGTGGACATAACTACTTGATAATCTTTTGATTTCTTGTCTGGCCTAAAGCTAACATAAGAAAATTAATTCATTTTGTGCTTAATCATTGAATATTCCTTTTATTTCTTATTTGGCTGAAGTTTCTTTTAAAGGTTTTTAATTTCTTAAGTGCTTAATCATTTGAATATCCATTTGTTATCCCTTTGGCTTAAAGTTTCATATAGGTTGGTTAAATTTGATTATGCTTAACATCTTATTTCATTTCTTTCTCCATTTGGCCGACCACACCACATCTTGCATAAATTATATTGTGCTGGTTGATTACTTATATTCAATTAGTTTATGCATATGTTATGTGATAACTTTCATGTGATATAATTCAAATTCTTATTCAAGTGATTGTTGAGTTATTCCAATTACAAGTACATTTATCATTTGAATAAAAGTTAACTTATGTGAAAAAGAATTCAAAGTAAAGTGTTTGTGATTGTATTTTAGTTTGCATTTCAAAGTCATTCAAGAAAATCATTTCAAACTTTTTAAAGATAATTCAAGCAACATTAAGTTACTTAATTACACTAAACATTTGATTAAAGATCTTATTTTAATTTCATTCAAAGTTAAAGTGAACTCTCTTTTTCATTAATATTCAACTGCCTTAATATTAGTATAGATTGGGTTTTAAGTGTAAAAACATTTTAAAATTGAGAGTTAGACTTGTATCTTTCTCTTTACCTTGTCTTGATTTCTTATTGAGTTGTACTTGTCTGTTAAGAAAAGTATGTGTTGGGTTGTATTTGCCCATTAAAGAGAATATGTGTTGGGTTGTACTTGCCCAAGAAAGAGAGTATGAAAGATTTATTGTAATCTTAACTTTGGTTTAATGAATTCTAGCCTAGGTGGCTAGGCGTGGACGTATGCCAGTTTTTGGAGTTTGGCCGAACCATATAAAATTTAGTGTTCTCCTTCTTTACTTTTCTACTATTATTTTTCTGATGCTTTATTTATCTAAAACATTATTATTAAATATTTAAGTTTTCTACAAAAGTTAAAATTTAATTTTCTGAAATTCTTTTTAAAACCCAATTCAGCACCCCGTGCTATAGCTAAGTAATAATTGGCATCAGAGCTTCGGCTCAGTTTGTGGCTTAACATCCTTGAATTTGATTTCTATGGCACAAGTTTTTCTTAAAGGTACACCAAGTGTAGGATAGTCTATACATAGACCACTTTTGCTTGATAATGTTCCATTTGATTATTGGAAAAATAGCATTAGTACTTTTATTTGTGGACAAGATTCTAGAATGTGGTATATGTTGACACACTAGTATCACAGACATACTATTGATATGAATGGTTTAAAAGTTAATAAACCTTTTAATGAATGGTATGCTTCTGAAAGAGAATTAAATGAACTAAATGCAAAGGCTTGTAACATTCTTTATTGTGCTTTACTTCTCGATGACTACATGAGAATTTTCATGCTTACTACTGCAAAAGAAATATGGGATAAACTGATTCTTTCTTATGAAGGTACTAATGAAGTTAAAGATGCTCACATAAATAGGTTAGTACATGAATATGAATTATTTCGTATGTTACTAAATGAAATTATTTTTGATATGTATACTCGCTTCATGAAAATTATAAATACCTTGCATTCACCTGGAAGAAAGTATAAAAATTAAGATTTTGTTTATAGAATTTTAAGATGTCTTTCAAAAGATTGGGATGCAAAACTTACTGCTATTAGTGAAGCTAAAGATTTGACTGCTTAACACTTGATCAGCTTCTTTGTTCTTTGATAGTATATGAACAGGTTATTGCACAAAGGGATCAAAATGACTCTTTCCAAAGAGAGAGAAAGAAAAATTAATTGCTTTGCAGGTGGAAGATAGCTATGAAGAAAATTCTTCATGTTCAGATGTTGACAGTAATGTGATTGTCTTGCTTTAAAAAAGGCTAGAAAATATTATTAGAAAGAAAAAACACAGGTATGAAAAATCTAAAGTATATAAATTGTCTACTAAAAGATTGAATGTATGAGAAAGGATAATATGCTTCAATTGCCAAAAGACTAGACATATAAGAGGTGAGTGTCCAGACTTAGTTGAAAAAAAAAAATGAAAGAAAGAAGTCTTGAAAAAATAAAAAATCTCATAAGAAAAGGAAAATGGCACTTTGGGCAAACTCCGATTTAGAAGAATCAAGTGATGACACTATATAGGAAGAAGCAAATATATATATATCTTATGGCTGATGTGGATTCTACAAGTGAGGTATATGAAGAAATTTCTTATGAAGAATTAAATGATGCATTCAATGAATTAGCACATGAATATAAAAAGCTGAAAAGAAAATTCAATATGTTAGAAAAGGAAAAGAAAATTTTAGAAATGCATGCTTCATGTCTAGAAAAAGAATGTGTTAATTAAAGTCTAAGAATGATGTTTTATTAGATCAATCAACACTTGTGGAGAACTTAAAAAAGGTTCCAAAAGCAAAAGCTCTTTCTTGCTCTCTTGCTCATCATTGGTCGATCCTTACTAAAATAATTCGTGGAGATTTTTGGTGATTCAAGTGCAAGATTTCCTCATTATTCTTATCTTTCCCTTGGACATTTATTTGGCTTGAAGATTGATTGGAAAAATTGAAGGTTTGGTGTGTTTTCTCCATTGGCCGAAAACATCAATTCCTTGGTGCTAAGGTGCTAAAAACTTCTTTTATTTCTTCTTGGCTTTGAAATTTACAAGGTTATATAAATTTTCTTGTGTTCATTCATGACATAATATTTAGATTTTGTTTGACAAAGAGCAAACATAAGAAAGATCAATTTGTGTGGACTTAACTACTTCATAATCTTTTGATTTCTTATTTGGCCTAAAGCTAATATAAGGAAATCAATTTATTTCGTACTTAATCATTAAATATTCCTTTTGTTTCTTGTTTGGTTGAAGTCTCTTTTAAAGATTTTTAATTTCTCAAGTGCTTAATCATTTGAATTTCCATCGTTTATCTCTTTAGCTTAAAGTTTCATATAGGTTAGTTGAATTTGGTTATGCTTCACATCTTATTTCATCTATTTCTCCATTTGGCCGACCACACCACATCTTGCTTAAATTATTTTGTTCTTGTTGATTATTTGTATTCAAATAGTTTATGCATATGTTATGTGATAGCTTTCATGTGATATAAATTCAAATCCTTATTTATGTGAATATTGAGTTATTCCAATTTCAAATACATTTATCATTTGAATAAAAGTTAGTATGTCTGAAAAAGATTTCAAAATAAAGTTTTAGTGATTGCATTTTAGTTTGCATTTCAAAGTCATTCAAAAAATTCATTTCAAACTTTTTAAAAATCAGTCAAACAATATTAAGGTAATTGCACAAAACATTTGATTAAAGATATTGTTTTAATTTCATTCAAGGTTAAAGTGAGCTATCTTTTTCATTAATATTCAATTGCTTTAATATTAAAATAGATTGGATTTTGAGTGCAATAACATTCTGAAATTGAGAGTTAGACTTATATTTTTCTCTTTGCCTTGTCTTAATTTTTTGTTGGGTTATACTTGCTCGTTAAGGAAAGTACATGTTGGGTTGAACTTGCTCGTTAAAGAGACTACGAGTTGGGTTGTACTTCCCCATGAAGGAGAGTATGAGATATTTGTTGTAATCTCAATTTTGGTTTAATGAATTCCTAGCATGGGTGGCTAGGCGTAGATGTAGGCCAGTTTTTGGGGTTTGATCAAACCATGTAAAATTATCTGTTCTCCTTTACTTTTCTGTACTTTACTTTTCTATACATTACTTTTATGCTATTATTTTTTTGTTATTTTATTTATCTAAAATATTATTATTAAATATTTAAGTTTTGTACAAAAGTTAAATATAAATTTTCTGAAATTCTTTTTTAAAAATGCATGTGTTTATCAACCCTTCTATAATCAATGTATACTTTGTTCATCTCGATGGTTCTTCTAAATATAAATCTAGATTATAATTTGATCAAATAATCAAATATGAGATGATAAATACTAAACCAAAAGTATTATTACTAAAAAAATAAAAGTATTCAGATTTTTTCAATAAAACTACAAATAAAGATTCTCTTACTCTTAGGATTTTACTCAATTAAAAAGACTTGAAACTCTTAAAAAGTTTATCTTCTTGTATAAGTAAGGTTTGCAAAATAATGTCCAACATTTATCATTTACTTTGATTTTATCAAAGGTTATTAATAATTACGTAAGTTTAATAATGTGTTATGAAAAACATGCATTTGTGGCATTATTTTCTACATTATATGTTAGATATGTAATACAAATTAAAATCCTAAGAAGCACTATATTAAATTTAATGTTTTCATGAGCTAAAGGTCATGTCAACAAAGCGAGAGTTTGCTTGCCTAAATTAAAAGTGATAAAAATTACAACCCCTATATAAGTAAATAAAAAAGTGAAGTTATTAGGTATTAAAAATCTGAAAAAAAAAAACTCATAAGGTCCTAATTGAAATTACTTCTACTGGAGGTAGATATAAAAATAGAGATAAGGTACCCTACTCTATTTGATTTAACCATTTATATTATATCTTTGGGACAAGGATCCTCTAAATCAAGTAACTTTTAAATTATAGGCTCTGTTCGTCTATGTTATGGATCATGTTTTTAAATAATCCATTTATGATCATTGATTATGAAATTAAATATTCATCTACCTATCTTTATTTTCATTTAAAGAATATATTAATGGTGTATTGGTGTTGACCTCATTTTTAGAAAGGTTGACAACCTTCCTCTTAGACCTAGGGTTTAACCTAAGCACTAAGGTTCAGTTAACCTCAAGTGAGGTTAATAATCACCAAAATCTCAGTGAATTAGGATCTCTAACTTTAGATTATGAGCTTTTTAATTAAGCAGTTAGGATATTATGATTGGTGACTAAGTGCACAACCTCAATTAAAATAATAAATTAAAATGAAATCTGAGTTCAACTAAACTTGAATTAAGATAATTGTGTTTGATTAACTCAATTAAATCGCTTGGCCTTAAGATAAACAAAATTCAAGAAAAAACCTATAAAATCAAAAATAAATCAAATCAAATTAAACCAAAGGTACAGAATCAATACATAAGTGTAAATGAACCCAACAATAAATCTATAAGGGGTTCAGAGCGGTCAATCAGATTGTTTGACCTATAGTTGACCCATGTGGGTCTCACCAACCAAAAAATAAACTAATCAAAATTTGATAAATTTATGTCATCTTAAATGCTCACATTTATCAAATTAATATAATAAAATACTAAACTAATTAATTCTTAATCTAGTAATGACTCAAATGACCCAATTGGGTCACCTAGTCTAAATGAACTTGAATTGACCCTATTGAACCTAAATTCAAAATAAATTAAATATTTTAAAATACTTTAAAATTATATTTGAACATAATTCAAACATTTCTTGGATTTGATTTAACCAAATCGGTCATTTGGCCCAAGTAAACCCCGATTTAACCCATTAAGCTGAAATTGGCCCAAAATAGGTATAAATCAAAATTAAATCCAAACTAATTAAAACTAATTACTCCAGATCATTTCAAATACTCAATTTAACATAATTGAAGCTTGAACACACTTCAATTTGGGTCACATTGGTTATTTAACTCAAGTGAACCCAATTTGACCCATTAAGCCTAATTTGGATAAAAAATGGATTTAAATCAAAACTCAACTCAACATAAATTAAACTAAATAAATGCTTAAAATTATTCTTAAGTTGATTTTTGCATATGACTGAACTCTCGATGGCACCCAATTTGGCCAAAGTTGAATTATACGAGCCTATCAAGCTAAAATAAAAAAATTAAAATAAAATCAATATAAATTAAAACTAAATCAAATTAATTACTTGAAATCACTTTTAAAAGTTAATTAAACTCAATTCAACTTGTATTTGGGTCTAATTTGTCTAATTTGGTCAATTTGGCCCATGGACTCAAGTGAACTCAAATTGGATTAATTTGACTTATTTAGGTTAAATTGAGTTAATTTAGGATTAAGTTAAATCACATTAATTAATCATATATATTATAAATAATTAGTTTAATATAGTTTAAATTTAATTATAAATCAATTGGGCAAATAAGACTCATTTGACTCAACCTAACTTAATTTGGGTTAAGTTGAGTCAACTCAAGTCATAACCCAAAATGAGTTCACTCACCTCCCCATACATCAAATTCATTTAAAATTTTAGATCTAATAAAGAAAAGGGCATGCCAAACACAAGGGAATAAAGAAAGAGGGATGTGAACATGATGAGAAAAAAATTTTTTTTTCTTCACATGGGAGGGCATGAAGAAAAAAAGGGGAGTTTTCTACACACCATTTTTTTATCATATCATATCAAAAAATCACACACATGCCTCCTCCCAACTTGAAGAAAACTCCTCTTCCCATCTCTTGTGCTCATTAAGTCCAAAAGCCACAAATTTCTAGCAACGAGTGGTGGTGCACGTTGGCTGAAACATTCCATAGGGAAGCAAAAGAGGAGATCCGAGGAGATCTTCTAGTATCCACCGAATGCAGGCTTCGATGAGATAACTTTTCTAAACTTTAGATCAACCATATGCGTTTGTATTTGATAAAAAATTTGCAGGAATATAATATTTTTCTTTAGATCCTATTGTACTTTCTTTCTTTCAATTCTCCTGTGTGAAATGTAGTGATTTTCGACTTAAATTTCAAGTTAATTAGCTTTATGGTTTAAGAGTTATTAATTTTTGAAAGAAATTGGCTATTTTTAAACAAATAATTAATTAAAAATTAAAAATTTTATGAAAATTCATAAAAATAATTTAAATCACTTTAATAAACATCAAAGATCTTTAAAAAATAATTAGAAATATCTAAATCACACTAAATTACAAAAATAATTAAATTAAGGTTTAATTAAGCATTAATTGAGTACTTCAATTATATTGAACTTTTAAAAAATCATAATTAGATTTAAAAATTTTAAAAAAATATAAATAAACCCTCTATGAAAAGCTTAGACAGAGGTGAATCCAAGAAAAATATAATCCTTAGGTTTCATCTAATGAATAATGACTAATTAGGGTTTGAAAGTTTAACTAATTACCTTAAATAAGCCATAATCTTAAATGGTCTATTAAGAAAGCTAAAGCAATAATAATCTATCTTTGAAAATCAACTTAGGTTAGAGATGAAAGAGTTATGGCTCTATCTTCTCTTTATAAAGATTAAATCTTAAGTAAGAAGTAAATAAAATAAATACATAAGTTAAAACTCAATCAAGCTACTTAAAGACTTAAAGTGAAACCATCCTTAATGGGTAATTTAAATAAACTTAAACTTTAGAAAATCCTAATTTTAAAGCCTTATTAAGACATACCACACAAAGCATCAGCACACATATTAGAATATTAAGTCACCAATCTTAGTATTAGGTTAAGCTGGTGTATGTTATGGTGATATGTTTTATTTTGTGATGTAATATTTTAGACTGGATATTAGGATTATTTGTGCGTAGATTTGATATTATGTCATTATTAACTTAATAATATTTTATGTAGGGGATTGTGCTTGAAGGACCATTGTAATAATAAATGAATATAAAATACTTTGCTTGTAGGTGCTGCTTATGTCCCTAAGCATAATCAAATTAAGCCAAGTGGGCTTGGTCACCCAAGTATAGGGTGTTAAGTCAGAATATGTAAAATATAATTACCTGGTTTGTATGTTTGTTTAGTTAATATCTATTTTGTAGGTGTAGTTATATTTTATTTTTATAATGATGTAATTTTTGTAATAGGACTAGGATTAATGCTATGGGGTTTAGGATAAGCAGTGGCTAAAAGAAAAAGATTTAGGGAACCTTATGATGCATGGATTATTCAAATCCAATAGGTGAGGATAGAGAAGAATTGAAGATCCCAATAGCTTTTCCATTTATTGTAATTATAATCTGGGTTGTATATGGGTAAAGCTCGACTATCTAATTTCTTTTCTTTTTTGGGGTGTATGGCGGCACCCGGCCGCACTGGCCTTTTATTTATTTATAAAAATCTAAATATTTGATTATTTTGTTTAGATTGTGCAATAGAAATGACATGCTTTTTATAGATTTCTTAAAGTATGTATATTTGATGTGTGGCCTGGACGTGGTAGGCTCTTTAGGATAAAATTAAATTTTTTATCCTCACTAAATAACTCATAATTAGACTCTAATATAACTTACAACCTCGCTTTAAAGCTTGGTATATAAACAAGATAATAAAAGATTTATGAACTCCTTAGCTGAATGTTTGTATGTTATAACAACATGTATGTCAAATTGCTTCATTCTTGAATGTAGAGGATTTCTGCTCTTGCACGATAGGGGACAAGCTTGACCTTTGAGAGCGGTCCCTTGTAGTAGAGAACACCTCTTCTAGCTGATTTAGCCCATAACTGAACTTCATCGTCCATGTAGTCATAATTGTCCTAAGCCTTAGTCCAAAATAAATCTGTCAAAATGATCCAAAAACTTGTAATTTTTTAGCACTTATAAACTGACAGCCACTCCAGGCGGCTGTAAGTCTAGAAGAGTTGGGATGTGTTCACTCTCTCTTATGGAGGTGAACCACTATATCCCATTCCCCCTGATTAGATTTTAGGTTGTGCTTCTAGTCAGTGCTAAAGCATTTTAGACTTAGGTTCTAAGACAGCTTGTTTCTCTTTTGCTACTAGTATGAGTCCTCATTTCGTAGGCATCTTCACAATCATGTGTTATTGGGTTATAAGCCTTAACACTCTAATAAAATTTTAACTTAAACAAAAATAAATTCTCCTCTTCAAAAAAATAAAGTCTCATCATAGGATAGACTAGAGCATTCAGTAGGCTTCCTAGTATCATAGACTCTCCCTACTTATCTTTATATGGAATCCATAAATAAGTCTTCCTATTTGAACTCTTCCCATTTGATTTCTAATAATAACCAATTCTTTGATAAGTCAAGCCTTGAATCTTTGGAGACATTTATTGACTACTTTAATCGAGAGTGTTCTTAGGAAACTTTCATTTTTTAGGATGTAATTAACTATAGGGGCTTGCCTCCATAGAGAACTAAAGGACCTAGCTTAAAATAAACCCCACTCTACTTTATCCATGCAAAGTGAGGGAAAGATCTTTAGTATATATTAAGACTTATCTGTCTTAGGAGTCCTTATTAGGTAATTATGTTCAATATAGGGTGATGTTTCTATCTTTCAGGATAATACATCATACCTCAATGTGGCACTCGATTACTTCAATAAGTACTCTCTAAGATCAGCATGATGTTCCTACAATTCCAAATTAAAACCCCATAATTGGGAAATCCTTTAGTGATTACATTTACTGAAAAATTTTCCCCAAATATTTTCTTTTTCATGAAACTTAGCTCAATGTGAACAATCATTTTCCAACATACTTATCAATTCCAAGCATATCAATATCAAATTCAAGTAAGAAACTGTTTATTCTCATTTTTTTTCTCACAAACATTATCTTGAATTTGATTTCATTATGCATTTGCTAAAATCGACTCTAAAATTCAATCTTAAACTAAAACCTCTATTATTTTTATTTGGATATTACTTTTCTCACATATTTGTCCACTTCATTAATCATGAAATTCTATATTCTTTTAGCTCTACTTATGATAAATCTTTACTTATTTTTGCTGCAATGGCTAAACTCACTAGGTCTTTAATAGTTAGAGTTTTAGTTAAATACTTTTATGATGAGAAAGATAACTCCTGATAAGAAGTTAACTTTGAGAATGTTCTTTAGTATTTATTTAAGTGTATAATGTGTCACAATAATATATAATATTACTTTGTTCTCCACTCAAACCATAGTAGATTTAATGACTATTAAGAGGTTGCTAACATTTTTTCAAACTTTTTATGAAGCATGAGATTATAATCCCTGATTTGATTACTTTTTAATTGTTCACTAAAATTTTTAAGAGTAAATTATTAGTATATTTTCATTATTTATTACTTTTGCTATCATAAATTAATCTATTGCCATTAGGGAGAACTCCAACAATGCTACATAATATATATCTCTAACTTTGGTGCCTAATCATAGTAGTTTTTTAGTAGCATCAAATTCTTTAGTTTGTTCTAATAAGCCTGGTGCTATATTAGGATCAAAACTTGAATGCTCTTGGCTCTCCCTGCCAACTTATTATGGTGGTGATAAGGCAACATGAATCTCTTGGTTTCCTTACATTGGATTACTTTTCTTTAATGATCCATGTCATCAATACATTACAAATATCATGTTTTTGTAATTTGTCAATTATCACAAAAATATTAGTCTTATTCATCTTATTTCAGTAAATCTAAATTGGTATAAGAATGTACATTAACATACATAGCAAAGTCTACACTAGAATATATTCCTATGCTTGAACTTGAAATATATTGTGTAAGAGTTGAAGTATGAATGAGAAACTAAATGAGTAAAATATCATTTATGAACCCAAATCTTTAAGAGATCTGGAATTTATTCTTGCATCAAAATTAAATAAATGATAATAAAATAATTTAGTCATATGAAGAGTATGATGATGTAATTCATGACATGTTATCTATAAGTCATGTAATATAATTAAAATATTATAAGAGGTAAATCAATATAACTGTTATTTTTTATTTATGGTTTCTTAATTTACAAATTTATAAAAAAAGAGCAATAAAATCAAACTACATCAATATATTTATGATTTTTTCAAGAACCTTAAAATTAATTTTGTAAGGTTGAACTTGAAGTACGTCATTTTGCTTAAACTTTAAATTATTTGGATTACTTTTCTTCAATGTGATTGATACATGTTTGATATGTCACCAAAAATTTTATTTATTTGAGCATGAATCTTGATGCATACATAATTGGACAATTTCTAAAGTTAAATTCTTCGGCATCCAAACACTAATTTTGACGATATAGTCAAGCTAACCTTCTCAAAGAAATGAACTTGGCAATTTTAAAGCTACACAATCTATGTCTAGATGAGTAAAGATCAAATACTTTAAGCATTATTGGAAACTTTGTAGCATCACATGAATACCAAATGTTCTTCGAAATTGGCATGATCATAGTCAAATTGAGTATCTTGACGAGACAAATCTAACAAGCTTAAGAACACTGAATTTTAATATCATTCAGGTAGTCAAATACTCAAATTCTCAACAAATAAAAAAAAAATCTTATGATTGAGGGGATAGTTTTGGGCCGTCTAATGGAGTACTTTAGACTTTGGTCATATTTATGGTGAATGTCATTCCTATAATCTATAAATAAACTCTTACTCTTCACATAGAGAGAAAGCTCTATTAGAGATCCAAAGAAACTTGAAGAATCCTAAGGCACCACTATAGGATAACTATCATCATTGGAAGACTGCCTGACTGTTGAGGCCTAGCCACTGAACCACTATTGCATTGGGCGTTGCTAGGCTACCATCATCAAATCATTAACTGACCATTACATCAAATCATCATCACTGATCGACTGTTGTTACATGACCGTCTCCAAATCTTTACTACATTGACAATCGACTGATCTTGTAGGACCATAATCGTTCAATCACCATTGTCAAACCGCCACACCGATTCTCATTAATAGTCGCCTCCTGGCCATTATTGTTGGATTACCTTTCGACCATTTGCCATTATCAAACCACCACTATTTGACCACTGTTGCAGGATTTCCCCTCGATCTTCGTCATCAATATGATCGCTTGAATTTTGTCAACCTATCATGATCACTCAACCTCCATCGCCTGACAAAATTGCCAGACTATAGCTGCCAGATCATCGATAACCAACTATAGCTGCTAGATCATCGATAACCAACTGCCATAGTTCTGATTACAATCTTCAAATTATGGTCACACGTTTACTATCGCATAAGTATAGATTCTTGACTACCTTCAATCAACTATCCCCTCTTTACCACTGTCACCCAACAATTGTCGTCTGACCATAAAGCCTAGCTACAATATTCTAACTATTATCATCTGGCTACATCATCACATATTAGCTTTTACATTCACGGTTGTCAACAACATTGATGCACGCCACCATTTATTTAGTTGATACATGTTGTTGATATATGGCATCATCTATATGGTCGATGTATAATGTTAACATATATCATCAGCTATAAAATCAATGCATGTCATCGACTCCTGCTATCACCTATTAGAGTCCATATTATATCAACACCTTTTCTAGTTATGGAGAATGATGTTATTTGTAATTGTCAACATATGTTAATAAAATAACTTAAATTGAGACAGGCTTTTTGATTGTTTTTTTCTTTTTTGAATTTTTCATATATGAACTCTTGTATTTCTTACTACTCTCTTAGCAATGTGTATTGAATTTTTGTATAAAATTAAAACGTTAAACACATTTGCTTTACTATCGTTGAAGCACAATAATATTATATTTATGTGATTAGTCAATTACTTGAAAAAATTTTAAGCTATAAAAAAATGAATTTTGAGTGTTCTTTATTTATGTCATCATGAAATTATATAATATTATAATAAAAAGGATATATATATTCTTATCATTATCCTAAACATGTAAGTTTATTAAAGATGCCAACAAAATATACGATGAATTTAAATTAAAAAAGAAAGATGGAGTAATAATTACTCTAAAACTCCAGAAAGTTTTGTTAGTCGGAATTTTAAAAATTAGCAGTTAGGAAAAGTAATTCAAATATAAGGTCGGTCAGCCAACGAATTTGGACGAATGCGCTGAGGGCCTATTTAGGATCTATTTTATTTTATGTATTTTATCTTAATATCTATATTATTTTTTAAATTATATTTATTTGATATTTATTATGTGCTTTTTACTTGTCTTTAATCACCACAATTATCATCGTCAGTTCACCCGTCATTCGAAGCTCATCACTATCAATTATCACTGTGACACTGTTGTTGCTATTAGTTGCAGCTATTGATGCAATTGATCGTTATCATTATTTTATAAAAAGAAAAATATTATATTCAAGATATTAAATATATTTTATTTCAAGTCAAAAATATAAAAAATGAAATAAAAATATAAAAAAAATGAAAAATAAAAGTACTGACCCTAAACATTCCAAAAAAAAAAATTTTTTTTGGTATTACTAAAGTATAATATATCTTATATGAATTTTATTGTTCAAGCTCTTATTGGTGATTAATAAATCTAGATATAAAAAACAAACATATAAAATGGATAGATGTGCTTATAATTGATGATTCATGAACATTTATATAGATTTAAGTGCTCTTTGGCACAAAAATCAACTAATAAATTGCTATCCTAATAAACAAAATTAAAAACATGTTTAAACTATATGTGAGACAATGTGAGGTTTGGCTTGCCAATTGAATCTTTGATGTTTTTGATGAGAAAAGTGATCACTTAGCTACTAGCCGTCATCAATATCACCACCTACTACCAGCCACCCCTACCACCTCCGCTATAGGCAACTACTACTAACGCTGGTAGTAATTCTATTTTATTTTACATAACTCTACTTTTAATCAAATTAAAAAATAATTTTTGATATTTTTTTATTATCAAAAAAATATTTAAAATATATTATTTTCACTTTATACTATACCTTTTTAAATTATATTTATTTTTGATTCAATCAAATAGTCACTTAATTGTTTTTAAATGATGACCATTTTGACTGGGATCCTTATTTTTATTTCTTTTAGTTGGTAACTTCTACTGATCAGTTTTCTTCTTTCTGTTTTAAGTGTGAGAATTTTTAGTTCTCAATTGTATAATGATAATAATTTATGATAAAAGATCTTGTTTTGTATTATAATTTAAACATAGCTAATGATTAATTTTTATTATTTGCCAGAAAATTCATAGTTGTAGAATAAAAAACTTAATGTCTTGATTTTGCACAAAAATCTATTATAGACACAGATGATAGAGAATAAAATAAAAAATACCTTATATTTTTACATGAAAATTTAAAAAAGAAAAAAACATGAGGTATAATTTAGTTAAAATAATCCACTATTTAGTTGAAGTTACAAAATTTCATTCATTCTCTCTTTTGATTGAAGAAGGTGGTGTTTAAGATTGTGAGTTATATAAAAGTTAAGCAATAATGGTAGTGAATGACTTTAAGTGGTGATTGTACTACAATAATCATCGGTGATGGTCAGCGATGGTCACCGATGATTGTCGACGATAACTGTTAGTGGCGATCGATGATGGCTACTGATAGTGAATGGCTTTAAGTTATCAGACTTAGCTTTAGGTTCTTTTCCTCTCATGATTAGAATGAGGTTGTATTTATAAAATTTTGAGAAAATTATTATAATAAATTTAGCAAAAATCTCATAATACTTCATCAAACAATCCAAATCAATTCTCTCACACTTGCAAGCACACGTTCAGGCAGACTAAGTGGAATAGCGAGCACATAGGCATGATTGCGCTCGGAGTGCACTCATGCACATGTAGGAAGCCATATGCTCATATAGGCATGCAAGCATGTACTAGGCAATTGCGTGCGTGCAAGCACACACACGTGCAAATGTTATAATGATTATCATTTTTTTAGTTATTTTATGACATTTAATGGCTACTTAAAATTTTTTTTTTCAAAAAGTCTAAAAATTTATAAAAAATTTATGAAAAAATTTATAGTACTGAACCTTCTTTTTCATGTATAAAGCCCTTATGGGTGAGAGAAAATCTCACATTTTCTCTGCTTATCCTCTATGTATGTTTTTCTTTTCTTTACTGTCCTATATAAATAGTGCATGAATCACCATTCGTAGGCTAGAGTTCTCCTCTGTGCTGAGACTTGAAACTTTCTTGGATAGGCAATGGGTATCCCGCATATAAGCTTTTATGTGACACTAGGCTTGACGAATAGGGAGTATTTTTAGTATTACCAATGAGTGAATATCCTTCATTAGATGTCCTAATGCCAAAAGATTCTTGGCTAAATCTTACGTTAGATGATGCACCAAAGAGCACTAGGGACTGATGATGTGATATTAACCATCATTGGTGATGCTATATTGATTTTTAGAAAGAAATTTTATTTTTTAAATGATGTCTGTTCCTGCTAAAAAATATGATCAACACATTCTTAATAATTAAGAAATCTTATTATCTATTAGATGGGTTTGAACGTGGATCTTTGATTTTCTTTAGCTCTTAAATAGATAAGTGACCCCAAAAAAGTTGGATAGATTCTTCTTCGTAAAGAATCATTAAGGACTTCTCAAAAAAATGGGAAAAACTGAAGTAGCTATCTTCTTCTCAAGTTAGAGAAGAGGATATACTAGGAGCTCTCAATAATCCAAATATCGAAGATCTTTACTATGAGTCTCGTTAAGTTAAAAAATATATAAATTAAAAGTCTTTATTCAAAGTTGGCCTTTTCATTCATATGAGAAGATTTCATGAACTGATGTTGAAGAGATCAAATAAAATTAAGGAGTTGTCTAACCCAAGTCTTAGAGTGTCCTCTAAACGATCAACAGAAAAATATGACTAAACTATTTTAAACAAGAAGAAATCAAATAAAGAACATATTTTATTACTTGATAAAAGGTGTCAATTTAGTCCATCAAAGATCCTTATTCCAAAAGAAGTGCTCAATCACACATGTACTAGATGGAAACGAGCTAATGAATTCAATGGATATTTTGATTATTTTAACCTTTATTTTATCTTTTATTTTCATCTAATATATGCATTCATCTCATATACTTAAAAAAAGGAGAATAATGATCTCAGGCTAGATGCTAGGCATGAAACACAAAATTTGTGAAGATCAAACTATCATTAAGATGAATACAACTAACGATATGAATCTAAGGCTATGAAACTTAGAGAACAAGCTGACAGAATATAGGATTGTTGTTAACCATAGTAACTTCTCTTTCATTACAATGTTAACAAGTTGATGGAACTCATGATTGCTGTTAACCATAGTAACTTCTTTTGTAATAATAGTGAAGAAGATATTAATATTGCATGATCATATATATATATATATATATACTGATGCTTTTCTTTAGTTTATATTTAAATTTAATGTTCCGATAATGAGAACTTTAAAAGATGACACAAGGATTACTCATCTCCTTTTTATATCATCTCAAATCTTTCACTAAGCTAATTGATGTTTTGTGAATCTTACTAAAGACTTTTGACCTATTCAAGGTTATTAATCAAAGCATTACTTGATAATATTAATATGTATGAAAGAAGTCGAGAGAAACTCACATAATATTTTTTACCTATCCAAGATTATTGTCAGAGTATTATTCCATAACATTAATCTGTGTGGAAGATGTCGAAGAAATCCATAAAATATTTTTGATCTATTTGAGATTGAATGTCAAACTGTTTCTCGATTTTGTTAACTTGTGTAGAAAAGATAAAAAAAAAATCCACTAAAGATTTTTGGCCTATTCGAGATTATTTTTTAAAGTATTACTCGATAACGTTAAATTGCATGTAAGAGATTGGGAGAAATTTTAAGATTTTTGACTTATTTGAGGTTGTTTATTGGAGTGTTACTCGATGACATTAATCTACATAGGAGAAGTTGAGAGAAATCTACTAAGAATTATTGACCAATTAGAGGTTATTTTTCAAAGTATTACTCAATGATATTAACCCATATGGAAGACTTTGGGAGAAATCCACTAAAGATTTTTTACATATCTAAGATTATTTGTAGGAGTATTACTTAATAATGTTATTGAAGAGGTTGAATAGAATCACCCTAGGATCAATTACACCGTTATTAAAATGTGGAGAACACCACATATATCTGAATCGAAGGTGAATACTGGTCTGTAATTAAATCATTACTATCCTGTCAAGATCATAATCGTGGTTTTTTTAGAGAGTAAAAGTCGAGCTGGGGACTATATATAAAATTTGGACCTTGCCTAAGAGTTTTTTATATTTATAAAAAGTCATGAAAAGATATTAGTCAATAATATTTCCTTAGCTGCCTCAAGAAAATTTTACATAGAGGGACTTGCTTATGTACAAATACGACCATGAGCTCAATAGGAATATCCTTTTAAGGTTGTGGTTATGGTTGTTCCTCGATCTTGCCTTACTTTCCATGAAATTGATGTAAGAATAGATGATAAAATAGAGGGTTATGTAACCAAAACTATATTAATATCTCATCCTTTCAATGTTGCATTCAAAATTACCCTCCAATTTTGATTTGCTTCATTTAGAACTGATAATCAAATACATGACTAAGAAAAAACTATAACCATGCCCAAAACATTAATGTGAACAACCTTTCGAGCTTATAATAAAGGTTGTCACTAGTCTAGGATTGTTTCTCATAAATGGCGCCAAATTATTGTGAGCTAGAAAATTCATAGTGATAGAGAAAAAATAGAAAATAATAGATTTTTTAAGTGAAAAATCAAAAAAGGAAAAATCATGAGTCCTAGCCTAATCAAAATAATCTACTATATAGATAAAGTTAAACACCCTTCTATTTTATTATAGAATATGATATTATAAAATTATGAGTTATACAAACGTTATGCAATAAACAACCAAGAAATAATAAAGCTAAAATAACCTTATAGTGGTGGTTGGGCTACAATAATCGCCGGTGACGATCGACGGTAAGCCGGTGGTGGTCCATGATGGTGTTGATGGATAGCTTTAAGCTCCTCCCAAGCTTAGCTCTTAGCAACCTCCCACCTTATAATGAGAACCCGATCCTATTTATAGAATTTTGGAAGGGAATTTTTTATAATTTTATTCAAAATCCCTTAAAACTCCATTGAATAATTCGTACCAATTCCCTCGATCATAAAGCACTGTTATAATATTTAGGTGTCTTAATGATATAATATTTGAGTAATAATTGGTTCATTGAATTCCTTTTATGAAGCTACTCTATTCAACTATAAATATGTCAAATTTGAAGATCATTGGACCATTTAATTTGTGTTTAAATTCTTCTAATTATACTTCAAGAGCTTAATTAAGATCATTTAGACTTGGATCAAAGTACTTTTAGTATCACTAGAATCGTCTCATGAAGACATTCAATTTTACTATAAATTTATTAAAATTGACAGATAAGACAAATGACACCCTAATTTTACTTTTAGAAAATTTTAGCATAAGAATTGAAGATTTGTGCTTCATTAAATGTATTTCCTGATGACAGATCAATTTTTTAAAATTAATAGCTTAGTTTCTATAAAATTTCATTTGTGTTCATTTTTCTCTCTATGTATATATACACACACACACACACAGAGAGAGAGAGAGAGAGAGAGAGAGAGAGAGAGAGAAAGAAAGGAATGCATTTAGGTAATTGTAAGCATGTAGAGTCAATTTTAAAGTATGACTGTGTTAATATATATATATATATATATATATATATATATATATATATATATATATATATATATATATATATATATATATATATATATATATATATATATATAACTACTTTTTTGACGTAAATAAAATAATTATTTTGAAATGTTTTAAAAAGAATTATAGTTTGAAATAAAAAAATATGACAAATCATATTCAATACAATAATGAGTTTAACAAGTTCTATTAATATTTAAAATATGATTTCTAACTAAACCCTAAAATTCATTCTTTCATAATCATAGAATATATGTCATAAACTTCAAAAAAAAAAAAAAAAAAAAAAAAAACCCAAAAATTGTTTTAAAAATATTTTAGAGGATTTAGTTCGGTTTAGAAATCAGTGAAATATTTAATTATCAGTTTTTGAATTGGATAACGAATCAAAATATTATATAAAAAAATGATTAAATAATAATAAATGTAAACCCATTCCACAATTCATACTTTCAATTTCTCTTTGACTTCGTCATTCACAGTTTTAACTTTATGATTTTACATCTCTTATTATCCTATTATACGTTTATTAATATTACCAGTTAGAATTCCAAATTTAATTTCTTAAAAAACCACAAAAAATCATATCAAATAAGTATTTATTAAATAAAATAATAAAAATTCTTCTCAAACAAAAATGAATAAACTTGATTGGTTCATATATAAAAAAATTAAAATAATATTGTCTAAATTTTTTTTTCTAGAGTGAACATACTCTAATCAACCAACTATCAAAGGCTATTATACCAAGAGATTATAGTGAAATAGTACTTATTTATCATCTCCAGTTTAACCTCTTGAACCAAGCTATTTGGCAACTTAAATTATGTAGCAAATTGGCTATCATATTTCCTCTAATTACCTTCATTAGGCAATATAAAAGATAAACAAATTCATTTTTTTTTTTTTTGAATTTCAGGTTATACATAAATGTATATATTTTTTTCTTTTTATAGAGGAAATAAAATAAAAACAATTAGATTAAAAAAAAGATTTTAAATTTATGAGGCAAAGTGAAAATCCAAAGGATTGTAATGAATCCAATAATGTACATGCTTTACCTTTTTGTTCAAAACTTATGACATCCTTTATATGTGTAGGGTAAATGATGAAACACTAACTACACATAATATCTAAACTTAGGATAAATTTCATCTTCCTTATACTTTTAATAATATACATAAAATTTAAATTAAATAAATATGAGAAAAATGAAAAAAAATAATAAACTAATTCATCAAATAAATAATGAAATCGTCATTATAAACTAAAGTGATTTTCCCATCATAACTAAGAGGGCATAGTTATTGCGAGCTTATCACAAATGATGTTGAAGTAATATAAATGATCAAACACTCTAATAAAAGAAATAGAGCTAAGGTGGTGTTTGTAATACAATATGGCAAAGAAGATGTGATGTTCACAAAATATAAGGATCAAGGATCATAGTCACATGTTGGTATTGTACCATTCAAATGCTAATAGTGTTAATACAATAGCATAGTACTTGATGCAATGAATTATGATGTTTGCTTGAGTTATAGTAACTTGTGTAACAATCATCATTATGTCCAAATGGTCATAATTTCGATGCAAAGAAATTGGATGCTATGCATATATGCTCAAGTATTAATAAAGCTAGAAACAAATAGGCTATAATTACGTAGCTCATTAGATACGAAATATTGTGAAAAAGAATATAAACATTTCTCCGAAGTATATGAAGTTATGATGCTTATAAGAGCAAGAGGATAACTACAAGTGAGTGCCTATATTTAGATTAGAGCTTATTACATATGCATATGATATTATTGATAAATCCTTTAAGAGATTTTTTTTTGTCAATTTCAAAGTTTATAGTGATGGTTTCTTAACTAATTGTTGGCATTTAATAGGAGTTGATGCTTGCCATTTGAATTTGATGTTTTTTTATAAAATTTAGTTGAGTAATTGCTTGAAATAATAATTGTCCTCTTTCAATATTGTCTTAATGGACAATGAATTAAAAATGGAAATATATTTTTGAGATAATATTATAAGATTTAGCTATATGCCATTTATAGAAAAAAATATGAAGTATTTTCCATTGTAATGATGGTCAAAAGGTTCTAAAATTAGTATAGATAGTTGCTAATGCATATGCTAAACTTACTTCATATAAGTTCACACTTTCATTCTTACTTACTCTTATTGTCATACAAATCGTCCTAATATAAGTTTTCAACTCACATAAAAAATAATCATAACGTAAACAATAACTCTAAGTCATTTAATGCTTGGTTTAGAGAGGCTAGAGATAAATCTATTGTTTACTTGATTAATATGATTAGAGGTGTGATTATGGAGCAACAAACTCAAAGAAAGTTAAACTTGATAAGTTGAATAGAATTAATGGTGCCTCATATTAAAGAGTATAACATGAAGATAATTTCAACGAAAGAGCAATTAATTATTGGACTATCAATATCATCCAAGGATGATGTCAAGTCAAACATGGAAGGCACAAAAGATTATGTCAAGAATAGAGAATGTGATTGTATATTTTTCCAATAGCATGACTACCTTGCATTCACAATTTGCTATTAGACCTAAACAACATCCCCTATGGAATTCTTATATAGATGAGCACTATTACAGCATTAAATATTGTGTCATACACTTTATGATTAATAACTTCTTTGTACTTCATAGCTGGTTTACACAAAGCATCATTATTTTTTTTTTGCTTTTGTCAATTTCTACATAAAGAATGACCAACAATGGTGTAATATCGACTCTTCTTGTTAAGGGCCAATGAAATGTAGTTAATAATAGTGTTGAGATTAGTGTTGTTAGTATTCTTAAACCTAAAGGTAGACCATGGAAGATAAGACTAAAAAGATTTTACATTTATTTGAAAGTAATAATAAATAAGTAATAAGCGTTTACAAATATAGCTATTGCAGACTTTAGAGTCAACATAGGAGCACTTAGAGAACCCACTTAGTTAATCATGCTAAGAAATGCCTAATGCTAATTAGGATGCAATTCATTACATATAAACATATGCTGATATTGAAGTTAGAGCCAAGCTCCATATGAGTAGGGAGGGCTTTAAAAAAGAGTATTTTAATGTATAAATATAAATAAACTTATAAGAATAATTATATCTTTTTTATACTGTCCATATTTCACTTAAAAGGTGAAAGCATTTTTTTTTTTTTTTTGGGGTCAAAGATTGTACATGTGCATTGCTTTGAATTAACCAACATCTTTTTTTTTTTTGCATTATGAGTTCTACAATTGAAAATGGTATCTTTTTTTTTTGTTTTGTTCAAAATGTGCAATGTACTCAATTATCTACTTTGAATTTGCATTATATTTTAATTTTATAGTTAATTAGCATAGCATTTAGTGCTATCCATTGCATTCAATTTGTTAGCTGATGTAGATTAGATGCATTGGTGGGATTAGTTTCACAGAGCAATAACAGCAAAATATGTCTATTTGTTTGTCCTACCTTATATGAAACTCTTCCTGTGTTAAGATAGCATTTCATTCTATCAACAACTAATGTTTTTATAGCTCATTAGTAACTATGGCATTGTCAAAAAAAAAAAAAAAAAAAAAAACATTTTACACTGGAATTAAATTAAATTATTAAATCAAAGTAAATGACATAAAAATAATACCCATTAACTTCAGTGGAATTGAATGCAAAAAGTTCATTCACTTAAAACTTACTCATTTGCTACTATTTATAAATTGAGCAAACAAAAATTCATGGAAATGATAGAAACTTCATAGATACTTGTACTCAAAATTCTACTAATGATCTTTAATTAATTGAAATTCATAAAAATTATTTTGTTGCAATCGAAGCTTGATTCGCTAAGATGTACTACTTGGTTTACATTCAACTGTACATCATCACATATATAACTGGAGCTACAGTTATTAGCTGCAATTCTTGGCCACATTTGTATTACGTGTTATTCTCAGCTGAAGGTTAATTAGCATATGACTGCGACAATTACATTTACATGAATTAGTAATTAGAATTATACAAAATTGCAATATTTGCATTTCAATTAGTTGTATCTTCATCAGTTGAAAAAACTAACTTCATTTATAAGGTATTGGAAGGCAATGTTCTTTCATTTGTATTAGAGATCAATGTATTATTAATTATATTAGAGATCAGTTAGTTTATTTAAAATACCAAAAATTGCATTTGGAGATCAATTATATCAGCGGTTGCATTTTAATGTGTGAGATCAATGTATACTGTTGTATTTCAATGTATATCAACAACTGCATAAATTGGTGCTCTTATCATTGTAGAACATATTTTAGTTAATATATAATAGTTCAAACAACATAATATAACAAATATTAAACATTATAAGAGCTATTTCATAAATTGAATTAGAATACATGAATTTCATTAATAGTAAGATTCAGGGGGTATCACTAATCACAATAAATTTAGATAAAAATTGCTCAATGCACCACAATCTTAAACAAAAATAAATCCTTATAGCTATATATCAATAATAAGAATTGTAATCATGACTTTCATTCTAAAAGAGTTGGAGGCAAGCTTTTTAGTAATTCCATTCTTAGAAGCTCATAACTTGTATTGTTTGATGTGTATCACATGGTCAAATTCATCCATAATCACAATCATAAGAATTTTACCCCACACATACGCATTTATAAGGAATACAAGGAATATTACCTTAGAAGGAAAAAAATATCACCCAACAATGGACTCAATCAACTAATAAGGACTTTTAAGGAAGATGAGTCTAAGTATACTAGATATATTTCCTTTATTTCACATGGATGAAGTAAAACAAAGTTTATTTTAAGCCGAGTTCTTTAGTTCTCTATAGAGGCAGGCCTCCATAGTTAATTACATCTTAAAAAATGGGGATTTCTTAAGAATGCTCTTGATTAAAGTAGTCAATCAGTGCCTCCAATAAATTTCAAAGCTTGAAGATAAAGGATTGGTAATCATTAGAAAATCAAAAGGGAAGACTCAACATATAAAGAGTTTTCAATAGATTTTAAATGAGGATGAGTGAGAAGTGCTCATGATATTAGAAATCCTAGTGAGCACTTTAGTCTATTATATAGTGATGCTTTTATATTTTCAAAAAAAAATTATGTTTATTTGAGTAGGTATTTTATTAGAAGGCTAGAACTTAGATTATAATAATACAAAATTATAGAAATGCCTAAGATGTTAGGATTTATATCTATAGAAAAGGAGAAATGGAATACCCTAAATCTATATCAAAAATGGTCTTGCATAAGCTAAGAGCTTGATCTAAATCTATTCAGAGAAGTGGGATATATTGGTTCACTTTCACTAGAGAGTGAACCAATCTTGGCTCTTTTTGACTTACAATCATTTGGAGTGTCTGCCAGCTAACACCTCTTACGATTCAAAATCATGTGGGTCAGTCTAATGTAAATGCAAGATAGCTAGGTTGTTATTTATTAGAAAAGAATCTAGAATTTTAAACTCACTCCTTGAGAGATAATATCATGACTACTATTAAAATCATGACTTAAACTAATGCAATAAAATTTACAAGTTTTATTTTATTTGACTTATCATTCTTAGACTCGGGCTTGGAAGAGCTTAGACCTACATGCATGATGAAATTAGGTTGTGCGCTAAATCAGTGAGAATTGGCATTCTCCGCTATAAGGGACTGCTCTCATAGGTCAAGTTTTGTCTCTTATCGTGAAAGAATAGAGACCCCTTATTTATAAGAAAAAATAAGATACATGCATGATATTATAACATACAATCATACAACTAAGAGGTTACTAAATCATTTATTTCTTTAATTAACATCTTAGGCTTTAAAATAAGGATATGAATTATTGAAATTAGTTAGAATTATTTAGTTGGAGCAGAAGATTTAATTTCTTAAAGAGCATACTACATTCTGACATACAATAAATAATTAAACTTTAAGAAACTTAGAAAAAATATGTCATTTCTATTGCACAATCAAAGTAAATAAACAAATACACATCATCATATTGAAAAGATAAAAGGCAGGTGCGGTTATGTGCGGTTAGGTACCACCGTACACCCCATTAAAAAAATGGATATCCGAGCTTTACCTTATACAACCCGAAATACATTTAATTTTACAAATAAAAATAAAGCCATGGAGGTCTCCAATTCTTCATCTTCGTCTTAACTTTATGTATTTGTACTGCAGACATCATAGGGTCTCTCAGGTATAAACCTTATAATAACTATTTATCATAAATCTCATAGCTCTAATCCTAATGTTATTCTAAAAATTATATATATTTTTTAATGAAATGAAAATCTAACTACACCTACAAAATAGAGATTAACGTAACACACATCCAAGCCAAGCAGTCATATATTTCATGCATTTAGACTTTGAACCCTGCCTTAGGTTACCATGCCCACCTATCCTAATGGATTATGCTTAGAGGCTTAAGCAACACCTGCAAAAAAAAAAAACACTTATAATTTTTTATTACAGTGGTCCCTTAAATATAATTCCTTATAAAAATATTATTAGTCTAATGTCATCTTGACATTTAGACTATGCATAAACAATCATAATATCATGTCTAAAATATTACATTATTTTCATCTAAATAATAATAATAAAATAAAATAAAATAAAAATTTAACCTAGAGCATCGTAGTGCTACAATCTGGGTGCCTAGGCGATGTTGTGGCTTATAAGAAGGATAACCACCATGTCAGTTGTCTACTTAAATATCATAGTGTCGTTATAATCTCAGCGCTTAGGCATTGTTGCAATGATCTTTAGTTTTAAAGCAATAAAACTAACCCTTCCTGCCAACTACTTCCCTAACAATAACAATATCTTAGAGGGGAAGAGGGGGAATGATTAGAGGATAAAAAAAAAAAAAAATAATGGAAATGATTACCCATACTCCTATAAAAAGAGAAGGAAGCTTCCCACTCACCGCTTCCTCTTTTTTTTTTTCACTTTCTTCCATTTCTTGTTCCTAGTCTCCAACATTCTCTCTCCACAATGAGTTTCTCACCACTGTATGAGGGTGCTCTCCTCTTGAGCGAGACATGATCGAAGCCGGCCACCATGAACTCTAGGCAAAGATTATTTCAAATATTATTTATATACTTTTCTCCCTAAAATAAGATTTCCACCATCTATTTTGATTCCTGTGAGAAATAAAGAAGCTTATCTTCGTTGATTCTAGATTTCGAGTAAGAAAAACACCATAAAACTCAAAACTCCCAAGAATCTTAAAATTCGAAGACCCCCCATCATTGAACTTGGTTCCAGTGTGAGAAGAAGACACTCCCTTCATTGATCTTGGATCTAGAACAAGGGAGAATAGTATTTTTGCACTTAAAAAGTGAAAATCTAACACTACTAAGCTGTTATGTTGCCAAAATTTCTAAAAAAGGTTGAATTCTCATAAGAAAACTACCTAAAAATATAGTTTCTGACTTATAGTGCCTCAACGTAGAAGGAATAGTGTCATGACACTAAGCTCTTGAGAAATCAAATATTTATCATTCTTCATCTCAGTGCTACAACACCCCTATATGGTGCCCTGACTACATAGTTAGTGCCACAACGCTGACCTCTCGGGTTGTTCAAAACATTTGGTTATAATGCAGTAGTGCTATCTCTGAAGTGCAGAGGCATTGCATTAATTTTATAATTTATGGCACTTAGAATACTAACTTCTCAAAATTTAAAGTCTAAGTCCTGCTCATCCATCACCAAGGCACCACAATGCTATCCTCTTAGTTTCTGAAACACAAGACCAGCATTATGGTGCTAAATATGCAACATCAAAGTGCTAGTCAGCATAACATAATGATTATCATGTCGATCAAAAAAGACATATTAATGGTATTA
The DNA here is from genome assembly GCA_021442155.1 of Cymbidium sinense. Taxonomy (NCBI): domain Eukaryota; kingdom Viridiplantae; phylum Streptophyta; class Magnoliopsida; order Asparagales; family Orchidaceae; genus Cymbidium; species Cymbidium sinense. The sequence goes on from CM038232.1 coordinate 35,808,593, forward strand.
ATGACAATTAAATCTATAATTGATGTCATACAAAAAGTGAAGCCAGACATTTATGTAGCATCGTGATGCTCTGACACAGTGCCGCAGTGCTGGTAAAAAAGTGCCTTTCTAAATTGGACATTGATGTAGCACTACAGTGCTTCGACATAACACCACATCTTGTATCAAAAAATTTTATTCTTTTCATTAAAAGTGCATGTCCGTCGACCAACATTTCTAAATAAGCCGTTGACTGGTGCTGTGATGCCAAATCGCCAACGCCTAGGTAGACCGTCAACCAATCAACTTGATCTAATTATTCCAATATCATGTTATCAAAAATGTTGTGGCGCTAGTTATAGTGCACCGAGGCATTGAGCCTTTGGGTTTTAACACAAGAATTCATGTCTTCTAATGCTACAGTGCTAAGTACCCAATGCCAAGGTGCCACCTTGATAGCGCCTGAGTGCTATATTTCCGGCACTGAGGCACTGCCCTCAGAACCACAACTTAATGTTCATCAAGCGAACAACCCTATAAATCTAGCATTCCAAAGGGATGTAAGTCTAATATATATGTTTGTCATGTGAACAATTTATATACATCTAACATTCCAAAGGGATGAAAGCCTAATCTACTTATTTTCCATGCGAACAACCCTATAATAAAAATGACATTCCAAAGGGATGTAAGTCCAATCTATACGTGTGGTATTTTTTTTTTTATGTATGGGGGGGACACCACACAGATCGTAGGGGATACTTATTAAATGTCTAGTGTAATATAGAGGTATATTATACTATCTCAAAATATAGAAGCATCACCCTTCAATGGACCTAATCACCTAATCAAGACTCTTAAGACATAATGGGTCTTCGAATGTACCAGAGATTTTTTTTTTTGCTTTACATGGATGGATAAAGCAGGGTTTATATTAAATCGGGTTCTAAAATTCCTAATGGAATCAAGCTTCCACATTTAATTACTTCTTAGGGAATAAAATTCTCTAAGAATACTCTCGATTAAAGCAGCAAATATCATTTCCAAAGATTTTAAGGTTAGACTATCAAAGGATTGGTTATGGAAGCCAAAGGAAATAAGTAGTAAATTCTCAAGGAGAAGAGCATTCTATTTTGGAAGAAAAAAAAGACTTATATGTTTTGAGTTGAAATTTTATTAAATTACTAGAGCTTATAATTCAGCAACACAAGATTATGAAAATACCTAAAAAGGTGATGATTTATGCTTGTAACCTTAATTAATATGTCAAAACTATATACCCATTTGCATTCAAACAGAGGTAAACTTATATATATGAATATAAGAAAGAAAGGTTCAAATCACAAGACCAACTAATTCAATCACTTAGTCAATTATGAATGCATGTAACCTTGATAAAAGGAAAGGGGTTCTGATTCCATAATTAAATACACACACACATGTATAAGAAACAGAAGCAAGTATGTGCCATTATTAACCGAGGAAGTGAGGTAATCAAATGACCTCTTTGGGGCTACTTAAAGCCTCATATGCTCGGGATGTCTAGACTAAACACTTACTTTTATCAGATACGTATGGATATATACATAAAAAAGGAAGGAAAACCATGCAAAGATTGTATTTTTATTTGATTAAAATATTTATGCATATGGAGTAAAATTCTATCCAAATTCTAATATAGAAACACATGTAAATGAAATCAAATAAATACATGTTGCTTTTAACTAGGGAAGTGAGGTAATCAAATGACCTCCTTGGAGCTAGCTAAAGTCTCATGTTCCCCGGATGGTCAGACTATATACTTATTAACATCCAAGTACATGTAAAACTATAAGCTAAAGCTTTACTTCATATGTCTAAACTATAAGTACATGTGAACCTGTATAGGTTCATAACTACTATCACTCTAACCAATGTAATTGATTTATCAACTTTGTAATGTAATTTGAATTTATTAGTGATAATAGCCACACATACTATAAATTTGGTCGACACATTCAAGCTTACATAAAAGAAACCATTTGATTTAATTAACTTTAAAAAGATGAATACATGATCTCTAGTGACATACAAAATTTAACATGATTGAAAAGGAATAAATAAACATAAACACATGATTTTATTCAATCAAATTAATTCCTAAGGACAATCATATTAAGTAAAATCATTTAAAGTAAACCAAAGATTTCTTAATGTCAATTTTAATTTCATGTTTTTATTTGATTTAAAGATGTGAGAAAAGATTTACTAATGCTAACCCATTCCCATGTCAAATAATTCATTTGGTTTAATGAAACAGAATTAAATTGATTTTATGGGTTAATTAAGTTGTAGTATACATTAAGTCCATTAATTAACCCTTACTTATGTCACCTTAAAGTAATTAACTAAATAATTATGAGCCAACATGATATGCATGGAAAATAGATTTGTAATGATCCAAAGAAATGAAAGGGCATAATGCAATTGACTCTTAATTAATTAAAACTTGATTAAGTACATATGATTTTCCTCAAGTTAACCATAGTTATTGAACACCTAAAGATCTACTCCTGCTTTAATTAAGGTTTGATATAATTATGATTTTAATTTAATTAATCAAATAATTTAATTAATTAATTAATCCTTAATTAATTTGATTAATTAAATGAATTTAGATAAATAAATTAGAGAGGAGGCCTCAATCCCATTCCCATAGGTTCATTCACTGTTGGATAGAGATTAACCACTTAATTAATTGACATTCTACTATTCATATGATTAATTAATAATTAATTAACTTAAGAGGGTAATTAAAGCTTAAGTAGTCATTCCCCTAATTAATCAAGTAATAAACCCCAAGAAAATTATGGGAGGTAGAGGTCATCTCATTAAATTAACCTACAAAGTTTGGGATTAATCACTTGAGTATTTAATGAGTAATTAAGATAATTAAAATTTTAATTAAATTTTAATTAAGCCCTAATTTCTATTTAAAATTAATTAAGATTATTTTTAATAAATTCTCCTCTAAAATATCTTTAAAATGAGTATTTATTTTTTATTTTTATAATTTTTCTATAATTAGTTATGATTTTATGAAGTTTTAGCCAATAAAACACATTAATTAGGCTTATTAACCTTTAATCCCGTTGAAACCATGTAGTGTGCTAATGCGACACACTTTTCACATGGTGTTGTGGGATTGGTTATTTAAACTTATCCTAGTCAGTGCTTGCGTCGTGGCGGCAGGTTGCGCTTTCTCGTGTGCCATCCGATCTAAGATCGGACGACCATGATTAATCCTGTGACACTAAATGATTAAAATAGATAATTCTATCAGATTTATTCATGACTGTCCATTCTAATCATGCGGAACAGACAATGTGTGATCCCTCGTCTATCGATTGGTGAAAGACAGACACCATCTGCCTTGCACAGATCGATTCAAGCTCACCCGAGCTCGGATCGATCTTAAATCGATCCCACACCTTTGCAAGGATGATCCGAAGGGATCCAACGACCAATATCACGTGGGGTGAAAGTTTTCTTTTAAAAAGCTCCAACACATTTTCAAACAAAGATAAGTTTTAATGGCATACCTCACAGAAGCACATGATCTGTCCCAAATCCATTTGACGAAGCTATGGCTAGTGGAGACGAAGCTCTAATGATCAGCAGGAGCTCCAATTTGAGGTGGTTCGTTCAGAAGGCCAACACATGAGACGTAGGCGGTCAGTGTTGATTGAAGTCCACCCTTTGGCCGATATAAAGCTCCGGAGGCAATTCATTCTTGCTTAACTACCTCCAAGGATGGTGTGTGAAAAGTTAATTGCACTTTGGTCAAGCCTTGAGCAAATGGGATCGAGTACCTCCCCTATTTCGGCTTGAAGAAATTCGAGAGTGAGGAATGTGGGATGAGCTTGGGAGCTTGGGGAAAGTTTCTGGTGACTCGTCTTGGGTAGCTAGGTCTCTAAGGAATGCAAGTGTGTGGGATTGAGCATAAATGATAGGGTGTATACCCCCTTGATTTAGATCAGATGGCTAGGGAAAGTTTGGCTTCTTGTGGATGCTTGGCTGTCGGTGGTGGCTAGGAATGGTAGGGATTCTCCTTAGGTGGCTCAGTTTAAGTGGCCAAGGCATGGGAGGTAGCTACCAAGGGGGATAGTGGGTGTCCTTAGTGATTTCAAATGTTCCAATTAAGGAGGTGAGGTGATTTCACCTCCTTGGGTCACCCAACCACATTTGACAGTGTAGTGTCCTCCTAAAGTGGACTAATGGGAGAGTGCAAAGTGGTCAAGGAATGGAAATGACCACTTACATGGGTGATTTGTCCCATGTGACACCATTAGTCCAAGAATATCTTCATCATTTAGCATTGGAATTGATTTGGGTAGATTTGAAATGAGTCAAAAGTGGGTTAGCCCAAATTCCATGTGATTTGGAGTTCATTTGGTTAGGTTTGGCTCAATTTGAGCTATTTCGGTCAAATTCGATCAAACCAAGAGTTGGGTCAAGTTCACATGACCATTTGGAGTGTGTTGGTATCATTAGTTTGGTCAAATTAGGTTTAGATTTGGTTTTGGTTTATTTGAGTTCATTTGGGTCAAATGGGTCAAGTTGACCAATTTGACCCAATTGGTCAAATTAGCTTGGGTCATACTTGGTTTGGGTTTGGTTGATCATTTGGAGTATGTTGTAGGCTTTGGTTGAGTTTGATTTGGATTTAATTAGGTTTTAAGTTGGTTTGACCCTTTAGGTCAAGTAGGGTTCAATATGTCATTTGGGTTTAGTGAGACAATTGAGCTCAATTGAGACTTTGGTCAAGTTCAATGATCAATTTGGAATGAACTTGAGCCATTGGTTGCAATCAATCTGATTTAGATTTAGATTTAACACATTTTGTCCATTTAGGTCAATTTGGATCAACTTGAGTTAAGAGGGCCAATTGGATTTGGTTTGGCTCAATTGAAGGTCAAGTCATGTTGATTTTGAGTTAGTATGAATCATTGGTTTCAAGAGATTTGGCTTAGGTTGCAATTTGACTAGTTTATGTTCATGTGGGTTATAAGGTTGACTTAGTCAAAGGGCTAGGTTGACTTGGTTTGATGCAATCTATGATAATTGATCAACTAGGATGATCAGCAATCATGTCATGAAGTTTGAATTGGCTTAATTCATTTTGATTTGGATTGAATTGGATTTTGATTCATATAGGTCAAATTGCTCACTTTGGGTCAAGTGAGCCAATTGGGTTTAGTTGGCTTGAGTTTGGGTTGAGTTTAATTTAGTTGAGTTTATATATGGATTTGAGATTGATAAATAAATTCAATGGCAATTGGTTTGAGTTCAAATAAGTTTTGGTTCATTTGAAAATTTTAAGCAAATGGCTTAGGTTGGGTCTTACTTGGGTTGATTTTGATTTGTCTTGATAATTATAGGTTTCATTTATATTTGGAATGGTGATTGATGGAATGATTGATTCATGAGAAAATCAATTGGTTTTGATTTGAATCTGAATGGAATTTGGCCAAGTTCATGGAATTGGCTTAAAGGGTTTAGATTTGGATTTGATTTGGTTTGATTTAATTTTGGTATTTAATTGTAGATTTGATTTATATTTAGGAGGAGGATTAAAAATATAGTTTGATTATGAGAAAATCAATTAGTTTTGAATTGATTTGGGTTAAAATTTGGCTAAACTCATGAGGTTGATTTATATGGCATAAGAAGGATTTTGATTTAGTTTAATTTAGTTTGATTTGGTTTTGGACATTTAATTAGATTTGATTTATATTTAGGAGGATGATTAAAGATATAAATTGATTATGAGAAAATCAATTAAATTTGAATTGATTTGGGTTAAGATTTGACTAAGTTCATGGAGGTTGATTCATATGGCTTATGAAGAATTTTTATTTAGTTTGATTTGGTTTTCTATATTTAATTGTAGATTTGATTTATATTTAGGAGGATTATTAAAGATATAAATTGATTATGAAAAAATCAAATAAATTTGAATTGATTTGGATTAATATTTGGCTAAGTTCATGAAATTTGATTCAAAGGACTTAGGAAGGATTTGGATTTGATTACAAATTCTTGCAAATTGGGTTTGGATTTGAATTTGATTGTTAAGTTTGATAGAATGATTGAAGGGTTGAATTGATATTTGAGAAAATTAATTGAGCTTGGATTAATTTGAATTTAGCTAAGGCTAAGTCCATAGGATAAAATCATAGGGCTTAGGTTGATTTGATTTTATTTAGTTTGGAATTTGTTATAAATTTCAATCATTTGATTTGGATTTGGATTTGAATTTGGTATTTGAATTTGGTATTTGAATTTGAGGTTTGGTTATGGATTAAGAAGGTGAACATGGATTGGGTTTAGGTTAGGGTAGGTAGATTTTCCTAAGTCTTAAGGCATAGCCTAATCTTATGGTTAACTCTTCTAAGTCTCTAGGCTTGGGTTAATTGTTTACTTATTTGCTAGAAGTATCCTATGACTAAGGAAGTCTTAGTGTTTAGAAGACTCCTAAGTTTAAGAAGAGGGGATGAGAACTCACTCCAAAAGTCAGGTCAACAAAAGGACCCCCAATAGGTGTGGTGTAACTGAAAAGGCACACCATATATGCGTGGCGAGATAATCAACAATGTCCGTAAGATTGCAAGTGAAAAGATCTACACCTAAATCATGGTAAAAATCTTTATGCCAAAGGCATAAAGGAGCCAGAAGGAATCCACTGAGTATTGAGTACATAAACCTTTCACTAGGGAAGTAGGTTCAAGCTATCCGCTGGGGATAAGAGCCTGATTTCATAGATTCATTTGGGGATGTATCCACAGGGGATAAAAGTTTAGTGGGATTTCTTTGATTTATTTGATTAACTTTGCTAGGGAGAGATGGATTTAATTTGGCTCCACTAGATAGGTCAGTTTTGAATTAAGGGCATATTCGTTAGGGATATGGGCTTGAATCCACTAGGGATCAAGACTGGATTTATTTTGATTTATTTTGTTTTGTGAATTTGTTTTGTTTTGGCTCTACTAAGGGAGACTAATTTGGTTGATTTCATGTTTAATTTTGAGCCATATCCACTGGAGATATAAGCCTAGTTGAAGTTGTTTGATTTAGATTTTAGTTTAGGCTCTACTAGGGAGACTAATTTGATTTGTGCCTTGTTGGGGAGAAGTTTAGTTTGCTTGATATATTTGATTTTACTCCACTAGGAGGTTCGTTTTGGATCCAGATAATTATGGACCCTATCGGTGTGTGATGGACCACACTAAGGAGTCACGGGGGCCTTGGCCTATCTTAGATTTACAAGTCCAAAGGGGTAGTCCACTTGCCATAGGGTAGGGGTTATCTAACCTAAGGATTGCCTTTCAGTGTGCAATGGGTGTGTGAGAAAGAAAGCATAACAGCCTTACATCTTTCAAGGTAGACAACCACTATGGTGACCTGTTGGATGCGCAATAAATCAAGCCCAACCTAAGGCGACTGCTAAGAGAGTGTCACTGGGGATCTTACCTCAACTCGAGATTAGTCAGGATGATTTCATTTTGTTTTAATTTGATTTGATTTTATTTAATTTCATTTGTTTTGATTTCATTTGATGGATCTCGTTGGTGTGCGATAGACTGCACTAAGAAGGGGTTACAAGAGCCTGAGCTTATCTTAAATTTATCGATCCAAAGGGGTTGTCTACTGGCTGAAGGGTAGGACTACCCGACCTATGGGGTGTCTTTCGATGTGCAACGGTTGTGCTAGGGAGAAAGCATAACTGACTTACATATTTCAAAGTAGGGAACAACTGCTAGGGTGACCTGTTGATGGCGCAACAAATAAAACACGGCCTAAGGCGACTACTGAGTGAATGCCGAGGGATTTATGTCAGCTCAAAAGCAGTCAAGATTAATTTCATCCTAATTTGATGGATCCTATCGGTGTGTGATGGACCCACTGAAAAGGGGCTATGTCAGGCTTGACTTATCTCAAATTTATCGATCCAAAGGGGGAGTCTATCAGTCACAAGGTAGGACTATCTAACCTATGGGGTGCCTTTCGATATGCAACGACTGCACTAGAGAGAAACCATAGCAGACTTATATCTTCTTGAGCAAAGAATAGCCGATGGGGACCTATTGGGAGCACAAAAAATAGAACCCAACCTAGGACGGCTAGAGCGAGTGTCGCTAGGGATCTTACCTTAACTCTAGAGTAGTTAGGCAATTCCTATAGAGAATTTTGCTGACACTGCCCTAAAGATAGGATGCCTACTTGAGAAAGGTGTCATTGGAGGCATTCTTCTAATCCACAGGGGAATATATATTTTGTTTGTTTTATGTTTTTGTGGATGCTATTGGTGTGTGAGAGACCATACTGAGAAGGGGCTATGTCGGCCTTGACCTATCTTAGATTTATTGGGCCAAAAGTGGATCTGTGCATCTACAAATAGAATCTCCAACCACATAGGTGGTTTCCAGGAAAGGGCTGTCCAATCCAAGAGTAACCTGGGTAGTGTCTAAATGGGGTCGCAAAGGATGTGATATAAATGGAGTGCCCACAGGGGAGGTGCCACTAGGGGCATTATCCTAATCCCTCAAGAAAATAATGCATGTAGGTATACGATGGCCAACTCAAGGAGAAAGCATAACAAACTTACGTTTGCCATAAGTGGTGTATCCACTGGGTGGATCGCTATCAACAAAGAGAACACCAACCAACCTAAGGTGCTCGTCAGTGTGCGACGATTAGTCTAGGAAGAAGGCTTGTAGACTTACATCTCCTTAAAGTGAAACTGATCACTAGGATAGTCTGCCTAAGGCTCGACATATCCGCCTCGCTCGTCAATGGTCGCACTATGAAGAAAGCGTAGTAGACTTACTTCTTCCAAGGCAAGGAACAACCACTGGGGTGACCCATTGTTGGCATAATAAGTTGACCGACCTAAGGGTGACTATTAAGTATGGAGCCACAAAGAGGGACTAGACCCAAACTTGAAGTAGTCAGGAGGAAAGGAGCTGCTAGGAGATTTACCTTAATCCTCGAATATACTCAACCAAGTCAGTGCATGATGGCTAGTTTAAGAAGAAGGTGTAGAATACTTACATCCTCTTAGACAAAGCCAACATATTGATAGCTTACCGACTGTGCTTTTGGAGTGAGCTCTTAACCTCCTCTTCTTAAACTTAGGACTCTTCTAAACACTAAGAGCTCCCTAGTCATAAGACACTTCTAGTGATAAGGCGAACACTTAATCTAAGCCTAGAGACTTAGAAGGGTTAATCATAGGATTAAGCCATGCCTTAGGACTTAAGGAAATCACATATCCTATAGCCTAAACCCAATTCATATGCACCTTCTCAAATCAAACCTAGATTCAAATCTCAAACCAAACCTCAAATTCAAATAATAAATTGAATTCCAAATTTGACTTTGTTGATCTCATTTTTAGAATGAGCTTTCAACCTCTCCATCTTAGACATAAGACTCCTCTTAAACACTAAGAGTTCTTTAGTCTTAAGACACTTCTAGTGATTAGGTGAACACTCAACCTAGCCCTAGAGACTTAGAAAAGTTAGCCATATGAATTAATCATGCTTTAGGGGTGATAGGAAAACTTGCTACCCTATAGCTTGAACGAAATCCTCACTTCCTTCCTTCAAGTCAAACTTCAACTCCAAACCAACTTCAAACTCAAATCAGTTCCAACTTAATTGATTTTCTCAAATTCAAACCAACTTCAAACTCAAATCAATTCCAAATGATTAGAATCCATGATTGAATTCCAAATTCAAAAATCTTTCTAAGCCCTTTGATTTCATCTTATGGACTTAGCTCAAATCAAATCCAAATCACTTCAAATTCAAAAGATTTTCTCATAACCCATTTATATTCACAAATATAAATGAATATAAATTCAAATAACCAAAACCAAATTCAAAACTCAAATCCAAATATAATCAAAATCCAACTTAGCTCTTTCAAGTCAAATTCTTGAGCTTAGCCAAGTCAAAGTAAAATCAATTCAAACCTTTGGATTTTGTCTTCAAACAATCAATCCTTCAATCATAAATAAAATTCAATCATCAAACTAAAATTAAATTCAAAACTCAAACCCAAATCAAACCCAGTTCATCCCTTGAACTTGAAATTGTCAAATGAATCAAAACCCATTTGACTCTAAATCACTTACAATTGGATTTATATTTCAATTATAAGTCCATATGTGAGTTCAACCAAACTTGAATCAAACCTTGATCAAGTTAATTGACCCACTCAGGCTCACTTAACCCAAAGTGACCTAAAGCACTTTTTTGAGCCAAATTCTAATCCTACCCAAATTGGATTGAACTAAGCTCATCTAAGCCTCACATTATGAGAAATAATCATAATAAGATGATCAATCACTCAAATTGGGTTAAACCAAGTCAAACTTTGCCTTTAACCAAGTTAATATTTGATCCAAATGAAACCTAAACTAGCAAAAATCTACCATCGACCAAATTGATTGAAACCATTGATCTAAACTAATTCATGATCAATGATTGGACTTGACCAAGTCCTCATTTGAGCCAAACCTAGCCCAATTGGCCACTTGACCTATGCTGACCTAAAAAATCAAATGTGTCAAATCTTGATCTAAGCCAAATTGATTGCAACTAATGGGTCAAATTCATTATAAATCACTTGTTGAACTTGACCAAAGCCTTAATTAGCCAACCAGACCTTACCTAGTCCAATTGACCATGAACCCAACTTGACCTAAAAGGTCAAATCAAGCCAAAATCAAATCAAACCAAAACAGATTGAAACCAAAGCTTGAAAAAAATTCTAAATGATCAACCAAATCTAAACCAACCCATGACCTAAACCAATTGGGTCAAATGTGTCAAATCGGTCAACTTGACCCATTTGACCTAAATGAATTCAAATGAACTAAAACAAAATATAAATCAAATTGAACCAAACCAATGATATCAAACCACTCCAACTGGTCATATGAACTTGACCCAACCCTTTCTTTGACCCAATTTGACCAATTGGTCAACTTGACCCAAGTTGACCCATTTTGACCTAAATGGGTCAACATGAGCCAAATGATATCAAATAAACTCAAAATTCACTAAAAATTGGCACAACCCATTTTTCAATCATTCCAAATCTGCCTAAATCAAAATCAAAGCTAAATGACCATTTTACCCCTAGGTCAAAGGGTAACCAATGGCTAATTCCACTTGAAATTTGGTCAAATCCTTTTCATGGCCACTTGGCTTCCTCTTAGTGGTCCATTTAGACACCAAGGGATGTGGTGCACATGACCCAATGGGTTTGGGTTTTCAAACCCAACCCAAAGCCAAAACTGACCACCCAATGAAAAATGAGCACATGGAATCACTCCATACTCTCATTTAATACATGGGAAACTCCTCCACTACTCTCCCTTGCCAACACTGAGCCATGTGAAGCACCTAACAAATGCATTCAATGAGATCAATTTGATCAAAATGGCAAAGAAGCTCACGGTTATCTAGTCCAAGTAGGGGGAGATATACTCCTCCTAATTTCATTCCAATTCAGATCTCTTGCATTCGATTAAGTCCCAGGAACCCAAATAGAGCTTTCCCAAGCTTCTCCAAGGTTTCCTATGCTCATTCAAACTTCCCACACTCGATTTTTCTTAAGCCAAAAATAATGGAGGTTGGAGAATTTTTCAACTCACTCATCACTCCACCAAAGTCCAATTGCTCTTCTAAGCACCATCAGGGAGGCAAGTCAGGCTCACCCAAGGTATTTTCTGAGCAACAAAGCTACGGAAAGGAGGAGCTAGACCAAAGCCGCAAGCCATTAAAGGCAGCTTTGGTCAATAGGAAGATCCACTTCATCTCAAGCCTTCAAACCTTCAACAGGGCTTTGTCTCCACTAGACAAAGCTACCTCAATGTTTGGAAGCATCGGTGATAGCCGCTAGTGAGGTATGCTTCAAAATTGAGCTTAGGGAGAAATTTATTTGGTCTTTTGTGAAGGGAATTATCATCCCAGTCAAATTTGACCATTGGATGTTCTTCCCCACACCTCTTAATGGTGTGGGTTAAATCCTAGCCCAATCCGAGCTCAAGTGAGCTCAGATCAAGCCATAGAGAACGGATAGTCTCTATCTCTCGCATGCAAGGGTAGGGATGAATCATAGACTGTCCATCCCGTGTGTTTAGGATGGATGGTCCTGATTAATCCACGTAGATCCTTTGATTTTATCCCTTTAGATCCACAGATTTTATGCCGCCATCTGATCCTTGATCGGACTATCCAAGGAGAAATTGCATAGCACTATCGGTTGATGCGATATTTGATTTGACAACTTAAATAACCAATCCCTCCATACCATGTGGAAAGCGCGCACCGCGTCAGCAGTCGATGCAGCGTCGACGGGATTGGTTATATAATTAGAGGATTTAATGACCTATTAATCACAAAAATTTTTAAAAAAGCATAACTAAATGTAAAAAAATCTAAAAAATACAAACTTAACTTCATGTTAAAGATAATTCAAATGAGAATAATATAAAATTAAGTTTAATTGATTTTGAACAGTAACATTTACTCAATTTAGATTTTATTGGGGATGTAATTATGTTAATTATTATTTAATTATTTGAATAATTAATTCCAAACTTCTTAGGGTTAATTAGTGGGATGACCTCTGCCTCCCATGATTTTCTTGGAATTTATTATTGGATTAATTTAGGTAATTGCTTGTTTCATCCCTAATCACTCCCTTAATAAATTAAATGATTAATTAACCTCTTAAATGGTGATGAATTTATTAATTAAACTTGTTAATCATCTTAGAATAGTGGATATACTTAGAGAATGAGATTAGGATGCCTTTTCTAATCTTTTCCCCTATGTCTATTTCATTTGAATGAAACTTAATTAATTTACAAATTGATTAATGATTTAATCATTTATAGCTTAATTAACCAAACTCAAAATCAAAAATTAATCCAAAACTTAATCACTTAATCAATCCTCATCTTGGGTAGATCCTTAGGTGTTCAAAAGCCTAAGGTAATCTTAAGGAAATCAAATCCAACCTACATGTGTGGGAAGGGTTATGAAAGTACTTAATGAAAATTCTTTAGCTTAATTAATCAATAATTGTGAGCCAATTGTATTAGGCTCTTTCTTTCTTAGGTGCATTGCTGATTTAAATTCAATGTGATTGCATATCATATGTTGGCTCATAATTATTAGATTAATTATGTTAAATTGGTTTAAGGGGTAATTAATGAATTTAATTTACACCTTAGCCTAAAAAAAACTTAAAATCAACTTAATGGTTCTGAAAATTAAACTAAAATAATACAGACATTAGGGAAATGGGTTGGGACTAGAAAACACCCTTTTCATATTTCCTAAATCAAACTCAAAATAAAAATAAAAATCTCTTAAAGAAATTTTGATGCTCTTTAAATGATCTTATTTCATAGGATTGTCTTTAAGAATTAATTAAGGTGTATGAAATCATATGCTTACATCACTTTATCTCTTTCCAAGCATGTTAAATGTTATTTTCCATATGAAAACCATGCATTCATATATTTCCAAAATTAAATTAAATGAAATATTTCCTTTATGTAAAATTGCATGTTTTGGCTAAAGTAAGAATATGAATGGATATTATCATTATTAAATCCAAAATTATTTTCAAAACCTATAAATCAAAGATTACAAATGAAAGGTATGCTACTTATAATTACTTATAAGTTTGCATGTGAGTATAACATAAGATATGCATTATGTGACTTTTCCTTCTCTTCTCTTTTAACATTGTTTTGAATAGGATTGGCAAAGTGTATAGTTCATTTGAAAAGAACACAACACTTACTTAAATCTATTCTTATTCATTCCTTTAAGAAAGATCTTTGCATTTACACATGTAAATTGTATAACCAAATTAAATATAAAAATATTTTGCATGACTCTTTTTGCATTGATTTCTTTTTGTACATGCACATGCATTTAAAAAAAGTGGCATATTAGTATGGACATCTTGTGGTTGTGAGGCTTTAATTAGCCCTAAGAAGGTTTTGTACCTTATATCCTTGGTGTAGAAAATAATGTTGCCATACTAACTTATGTCTTTCATACATGTAAATGTGCATTTGATTAATGGATAAAAGAGTCCATCTTTTCTACCTAATGAAAACATGCATATATGAAACATTCCAAATTTTTCTTAAACAACATCTCTTAGCATTAATCATTAAGGTGTGCTAACATTTCCATTTGCATGTATAAATATCCTAAGATCATTTCATATGCATGATACACATGTTGGAAAGAAATAAATAGTTGTGTGTTTTCTCATAGTAATTCACTTTAATTAATCATAAAATACCTTTCTTATTTGATAGGTTTATTTTGAGCAAATCTAAACTTAGGATTAATTAAAATACATAATAAAACATTCACTAAAAAATCATTAATGAATCTACCTTAGAAATTACTTAAGGTAGGGAGGAAAGAGAAGTTCTCTTCTCTTTGCCTCTTTTTACAATACTTAATAATTAAGTATAGGTTCATTCAAACAAAATCAAATTATCAAATAAAATTAACAAATCAACTAAATCACTTAATTAAAACTATCCTCTAAGTTGAATCCTTCACACTTAGAAAATTCTAACCTTAAAGTCTAGCTAAGACATATCACGCAAGCCTTAAATGGCATACACATTAGGCTAAGTCACCATTTCTAGTCCTATGCTAGGGCAGTGCATGGTTTGATGCTTGATTATATTTTGTGGTGTAATATTTTAGTCTGAATGTTTGCGTGCATGTGTGTAAACTGAATGGTAGGGAAATCTTAGTATAACCATGTCTTTTGCAGGGGGTTGTGCTTAAGGGGCACTGTAATAAAAATATAAATACTTTTTGTTGTGCATGTTGCTTATACCCCTAAGCATAATCCAAAAATATGCCAAGTGGACTTGGTTACCCATGTGTAGGGTGCTAAGTCCAATTTATTCATATACATGCTTGGGATTGTGTGGTTTGTTTAGCTAATCTCTATTTTGCAGGTTTTAGTTAGATTTACTTTTCACATTTTCATGTAATTTTGTAATTAGGATTTGGAATGAATGTTATGGGGGATTAGGATGAACATTAGTCATAAGACTATGTCTTATGTACCATGTGAAGCCTTTGGAGCAACCACATTCTAACCAACCAAAAGAAGAAAAAAGAAAGAAGAAAGAGAAAAGAAGGAAGAAATGAAGAAATGAAGAATGAAGACCCACATAACATGAATTCCTTCTTGATTATAATTAATTCTTGCAATATGGGTTGTATAAGAGTAGAGTTCAGCTAACCAATTTTTTTTAGGATTTATGCGGTGGAGCCCAACCACAAGGGCCTTTTATTCCTTTGCGCTAGCTTTGTAAATTGTTTGATGTTTATTTAGCTTGTGCATTAAGATGGCATGTTTTCCTAGTTTCTTCCTTGCTTTGATGAATGGCCTAGATGCGATTAGGCACTTAGAAAAAAAGTAAATTTTCTATCTAATTAAATAATTCAAAATTAAAATTAACAACTCATAACCTCACATAAAGTCTAGGTTATAAAATAAGATAAAAGATTTAGTAACCTCTTAGCTAGATATTATATGTTTCACATCATGCATACAAATCATCTTGCTTCACTCTTACTTATGGAAAGCTTCCACCTTTGCCAGGGAACTTGGCTTGACCTTTGGGAGCCATGGTAGAAACACACTTCTTTCTTACTGATTTTGGCCTATAATCCAATTTCTCATGCATTAGGCACCCTAGATTTAGGTTCAGAGGTTGTTACTTCCCTTTGCAGGCTCCAAACATAAATCCTCACCTCTTAGGCATTTCCATGATCTTGTATTATGGAATTGTAAGCCCTATATTTCTAATAAAAATTCAACTCAACAAATAAATCACTTCAATTTCAAAAATATAAAGCCTGACCATAGGATAGTTTGGGATGCTTACCATGCTTCCTAGTATCATAAGCATCCCCTGCTTATCTTCCTTTGGTTTCGATAATAACTCTCTCCTCTTGGTCAATCTCACTTGATCTTCTAAAAATAAACCAATTGATTGATAGTTCTATCTTTGAAATCTCTGGAGAAAATAATCATTTATCTTAATCGAGAGCATTCCTAAGTGATATCATTCCTTATGATGTAATTAACTACGGGGGCTTGTCTTCATAGGGAACTTAACGAACCCAGTTTAAATAAACTCTGCTTTACTTTTCCATATAAAGTAGGGAAGAATCTCTGGTACATTTGAGTCCTTATTAAGATGATTAGGTCCATTGTAGGATGGTGACTTCTATCTCTCGAGAAAGTACATCATTCTTCAATGTCGTACCCGATCACCCTTATAAGAAAATCTGCGGATCTACATGGTGTCCAACACAAGAAGTGTTTTATTTTGGTTCTTCATTTATTTTTTCTCTAAAAGATAGATGAAGGATGCAAATATAAAAATTTCACCACAGACTCCAAATGATTGAACCCTTCCTAAGCCATATGAACCACCTTCATAAGCTTAGCCAAAAATTTCCTTTAAATCAAATCAAATTCAATTGATTTCTTTATAAAGTAATTATTCCTTCATCTATATTCACAAATATAAATGAAATCCATATCCAAATGATCAAAACTAAATCAAACTAAATCAAATCAAACCAAAACCCCTTTTAAGCCAGATGGACCTACCTCCCTGTGCTTAACCAAATTAGCCTTCAAACCAATCCAAACTTAATCGCTTTTCTTATAAATCAATTCTTCATTCATTTATATTCATTAATATAAATCAAATTTTAATTCAAATGACTAAAAGTAATTCCAAAATCAAATCAAAACCCAATCTAAGCCCTTTCAACGATTCTTTAGACAACCAAATTCTATCCAAATCAAGTCAAAACTAATGGATTTTCTCTTGAATTAATCATTCCTTCAATCATCTATCCAAATATAAATGAAACCTTGAATCATCAAACTAAATTCAAGTCAACCCAAGTTAATCCCAACTTAGCCTTTTTGATTTGAAAGTTTCAAATGAACCAAAATCAATTGGACTCCAAATTGATTATAGTTGAATTTATATTTCAATCCTAGGCTCATATATAAGTTCAGCTAAACTAAAATCAAGTCAAAACCAAGCTAATTGATCCACTTAGGCTCACTTGGCCTAAAGTGACATAAAGAACCCTTTTGAGCAAAGTTATAATCCAACTCAAATTTGATTTAACCAAGCCTATCCAAGCTTCATATCATGACCAACAATCACCCAAGGATGACCCTTTAGCTCAAATGAACCAAAACTAACCAAAACCCATCATACATCAAATTAATTGAAACCAATGATTCGAATCAACTAAAAATTAATATTTAAACATGACTTGACCACTAATTGAGCCAAACCAAGCCCAATTAGCCATTTGACCCAAGTTGACCTAAATTAGCCTAAAGGACCAAATTGGGTCAAATCATGATATAAACTAAATTGATTGTAACCAATGGCTTGAGTTCATTAAAAATTAATTATTAAACTTGTCCAAAGCCATAATTGAACCCAATTTGATCAATTAGGCCCAATTGAGCCATTTAGACCGAATTGACCTAAAGGGTCAATTTGGCCTAAATTCAAATTAAATATAAATTGATTTAAACCAAAGACTACATTCATCTTAAATTAGCCAATTGAATATAAATCAACCCATAACCCAAGCCAATTTGTCCAATTTTGATCAAATTGGTCAACTTGACCCATCTGACCCATTTTATTCCAAATAAGTCAAAATCAATCCTAAGCCAAATTAAATCAAATTGATCATACCAAAATACTAAAAATCATCATTTAAACTTAACCTAAACCTTAGTTTGACCCAATTTGACCAATTAGTTAACCTAACCCAACATAATCCATGTGACTCAAATTGAGCCAAATCCCTTGAAACCAAGCCATAACCTATTGGGAGCTGATTAAACCCAGCCCAAACCCACTTGGGATCAACCCAAAATCAATCCAAACCCAATTAGAGCCAAACCCAAGGTAATCCCTCTTGGAAATGACATCTCACATGTGATCTTACCCAAAGAGAGCAAAGTTCACTCCTCCCAATCTTTTACATTCAATGGAGCTGATCCTACAACTGAAGAAGAAGGATTTGGTGCTAAATCCAAAGTCCTCAATCAAGCTATCACCACCCAACCACCTCCCCATCACCCTTAATGAAAAAATTCGGCCATTCCCTTGAAAGGAGAGAAAGAGGCCTCATTCCAATAATTCCTGAACTCACACACATTCTAGGAGCTTTCCCAAACAAGGAGCAACCCTCCCCCACTCAATTTGAGCTAAAAAACTGTCAAACTGAAGCTTTTCCAATGAGGAGGCAGTGGCCATTAGTGGTGACAACGTTCCAAAGGGAGGTAAAGGTTCTAACTTATTTCAAATCTCTCTCTCACACCCAGGAGCTCACTCGGATCTTCACAACCTCAGAAAACCAACCTCGGCCGACCTTAAAGAGCTTTATTTATGATGGTTTTTATGCAATTTTAATAATTTCCCTTAGATTATCCTTGTTTTTTTTTTCATTTTATATAATCCCCATGTGAATTGGGGTTTTCCAATGAAAATCACTACAAAAATGAGCCCATTCGGGAGATATTTGATTTAGATTTTTCAAAGAATACCATATTTCCCTTAGTTTTCCTGTTCATCCCGCCGCTTGAGGTTCGTACACAATAGCCACCCTTTGATCTCGTGTTCAGGGGATCCGACAGCCCTGATTTCACCTAGATCTATGCATTTTTGCCCGTAATCATGTGGATTGATCTAGACCGTCCGATCGATTAGGCGGTTCGATCTGCATCGCATCCTATTCTCGCCGTTGGTGATGTAGCAAGCGCCAATCAGCGATGATCAGAACCATGGAGCCAATGGCGAGGATGTGGCTCCCTTTACATCGACATCATCATGCATCTCTTTTACTTTAAGTGGGAAAATCATCTATTTTTTGATTTTAAAAATTATTTAAATCACTTGTAACTTTTAAAATTCATAGAAAATAAAATACTTAATGAAAAATTACAAATATGGGCTCATTGGATTTGACTTTCTAAGACGAATCCAAAAAACCTAAAATTCTCAAATTTTATTGAATATTTTGTGCTTAATTTGAGTTTTTATAAAAATTAAATTTCATTATTTAAACTAAAAATACACATCAGATTGATTTGAAATTTTTAGGGATAGAAATTGATGTTAAAATACACTCATCATAAAAATTTCAAGTCAAATAAATTTCTATATTGAAAGATATTGCATTCTGAAGTTCAAATAGTGAAAACAAATTAATGGACTTTATAAAAATCATGAAAAGATCACTTAAATCAACCGTAACTTTGAAAATAAAACAAATCATAGGAAAAAAAAATACAAATAATCATTCATTTTGAATGTGTTTTAGAGGAGAATTTAATAAAAATAATCCCAAATGATTTGGAACAGTAATAAAAGATTAATTTGGGTTTAATTAAAAATTTAATTAGCATAATTACTACCTAATTACTCAAGACTTTTAAGGGTGATTAATGGGGATCCTTGCCTCCCATAATTTTCTTAGGATTTATTTCTTGGTTAATTAGGGAATTGTATTAGCCTTAATTACTTCCTTAATTAATTAAATGGTTAATTACATGCTAAATAGCAAGGAAACCATTAATTAAGCTTACCACTCATTAAATAATAGTGAATGAGCATAGGGAATGAGATTGGAAACTTTTTTCTTAATCTTTTACTCTAAGTTCATTTCATTTGAATGGAAATTAATTAATTTGTGATTAATGGTTTAATTTATTAATTAAAATGGCTTAATTAATCAAATTAAAATCTTAATCATTCCAAAACTCATCTAATTAAGTTTCTTGGGTAGATCTTTCAGTGTTTAATAACTTAAAATTATTTAAGAAAATTATGGCTAACCTACATGTATGGGGATGGCATAAGAATACTTAATCAAATTCTTTAATCTAATTAATCACTAATTGTGAGCCAATTACATTAGGCCTTTTATTTCTTAGGGTCATTGCTGATTTAAATTTTAATTCATGTGGATATCTTGTTGGCTCATAATTAATTGGTTAATTACTTTAAGGTAACATAGGTAAGGGTTAATTAATGGACTTAACTCATACTACAATCTTGTTAATCTATAAAATCAACTTAATTTCTTTTCATTGAACCAAATTAATTAACGAATATGGAAATGGGTTAGGAGCAATAAATGATTGAACCTCCTCTCTTCTTTAATTCAAATTAAACAACCAAAATTAATTTAATAAAAAACTTTGATTTATTTTAAATGATTGTATTTGATATGATTGTCCTTAGAAATTAATTTGGTTGAATGAAGTCATGTGTTATATGTTGCTTATTTCTTTCCAATCATATCAAATGTTGTATTTCACTTGTAATCATGTAATCATCTTTTTTAGAAATCAATTAAATTAAATGAAATTTTCTTTATGTTGAGTTTGCATGTGTTGAACTTAATTTATAATATGTGTGGCTATTATCACTATTAATTTAAAAATTAATTTTAAAAGTTTATAAATCAATTACAGTAGTTGGAGAGATATTAGTCATAAGTATATGTAAGCTTGCATGTATTCTAGTTTAAACATATGATGTGGAGTTTTTTTTTTCTTTAATTCACATATAGATTTGAATAAGTTTGAACATTCATAAGTGTATAGTCTATTTAAAAAGATAACACTTATTTGAATTCATCCTTACACATTTTCATATTATAATTTAGATAGAACTTTAACTTATATGTATAAATAAATTCAATTAAGAAAGATACAACTTTTGCATGATTTTCCCTTGTTGTACTCATTTGTACATTCATGTGTATTTAAGAATAACAAATATATCTAGTCTGGATATTCTAGGGATGCACAGCTTTGAGTAGCCCTAAGGAGGTCTTTACCTCACTCCCCTAGTTAAAAATTATTTAAGAATGCTTGACCTATGAGGGCATCCCTTATGACGGAGAACACCTTCTTCTAGCTGATTTGACCCACAAACAATTTCCATCATGCATATAGGCATCAAAATCCTAAAGGCTTTGTCAAAATGAAGTGTCAAAATTGAAATGAAATTTAAAAATATTTTGCATTTGCTGATTAAGTCATTACTCATACCACTCATGCTCTAACCTCTTAAGGAGTGGTTTAAGACTTTAGTTTCTTTTCAATTAAATAACAGCTCAACTATCTTAGAATACCTAAGACTTGTCTACATAGATTTGAATCGTAGGAGGTGTTAGCTGTCAGCCACTCCAGACAATTGTAAGTCCAAAAGTCGGACAGTTTATCCTCTCTTGTGAGGCAAACCGTTATGTCCATCTCTCACTTAGATTTAGGTCGTGCTTTAGATTATGCTAAAGCTCCCTAGATTTAGGATCCAAGGTAGCTGTCTCCTTCGGGCTACAAGCATAAATCATCACTTCTTACGCATTTCCAAAATCTTGTGTTGTCGGATTAAAAGTTCTAACTTTATAATAAAATTTTAACTCAAACAAATAAATCTTTTCAATTCCAAATATATAAAGTCCAATTATATGGTAGATTGGAATGCTCAATAGGCTTCCTAGTATCATGAGCATTTCCTACTTTCTCCTTTTAGATTCTAAAATAAGTCTTCTCCTTGATCTATCCCATTTGATTTTCCAAAATAGCTAATCCTTTGATAGTCTTGCCTTGAAATCTTTGGAGACTTTAATTTCTACTTTAAATGAGAGTATTCTTAAGGGATTTCATCTCTTAAGATGTAATTAACTATGGAGGCTTGCCTCCATAGGAAATTTGATAAACTCGGCTTAATATAAACCCTACTTTACTCTTCCATGTAAGGTAGGGAAAAGATCTTTGGTACATTCGAAGACCCATCATACCTTAAGAGTCTTTATTAGGTGATTAGGTTCATTATAGGGTAATGATTTCTATCTTTTGAGATAGTGCATCATTCTTTAATGTCATACCAATCACTTCAATAAGTACCCTCTAAGATCTACATGGTGTCCCACATCTCAAAAAAAAAACACTACAGCCTACCATGCTAAAAAGGCACTCGTCGGTGTGTAGTGGCCAAGTAAGGAATGAAAGTGTAGAAGACTTACATCTTTCTGAACAAGGGATCACTAGTGTAATGCACTAGCAAGGTAACACGTCAGCCCGACCTAGAGCAGCTAATGAGCGAGGCCGCAGGGGGCATTATCTCACATCAAAGTAGCCCAAGATAGAAGATGTGTATTTGTTCATGTGTTTATGTGTAGTTTGTGTTTTTGTTGTGTTGAAGAAGGATAGGATGCCGCTTGGGTTCTCTTACACTTACCCTAAACACATCGTGGCGGATTCACAAACAAAGATTTTTCAAATGATGAGAATAAATTAAAATGGAATTTTCATTGATGATGAAGATCTTCACAAATGATTTTAGGGATAATATTTCTTTAAGTAAAGCTATTGATTGAAAGCATCAGGTGTTCTCCTATATGATTAATAAGCTGATAAGATCCTCCTTCGTAGGCATTCTCTATGAAAAAAGGGCCTTCCCAAGTGGGTTCAAACTTACCCCCCATCTTAGGACAGGCAATAATTGGTCTCCTTAGAACTAAAATAAGCTCTTCTACTAGAAAAGCTCTAGGATGGATCAACTTGTTGTGGGCTTGAATCATTTTTTCTTTGTACAACTCGAGGTTCTAGCATGCCCATAGGCGTCTCTCCTCCAAACCTTCGAGCTCTTTTAACCGTAACTTGGCATTCTTCTTCGCTGTGATCTTGCTACCCACGACTATCCTTAGTGATGGGAGTTGGACTTCTAATGGTAGAACTACCTCAGACCCATACATTAGGGAGAAGAGAGTAGATTGAGTTGGAGTTCTGTATATGGTGCGGCAAGCCCACAAGGTTTCAACCAACTGCTCATGCCATTGTCGTTTGTTGTCATCGAGTGTCTTATTTAATATTTGGATGAGAGTTTTGTTGAAGGCTTATGCTAAGCCATTTTTCCTTAAGTAGTAAATGGTAGAATATCTCCAATCTATATTGTGTCTTCGAGCAAAAATATTGATCTTGGTGCTCTTGAATGCAGTACCATTATCGGATATAATTCGTTGAGGCACCCTGAACTTATATACGATATGGTTCATGAAAAACTGGAGTACATGATGAGTTGTGACCTCTCTGAGAAAAATCAGTTTCCCCCACTTGGAAAAGTAGTCAATAGCAGCTAGGATGAAATGATGACCGTTGAAAGAAGGAGGGTCATTTGGACCCACTATGTCGGTACCCCAACATTCGAATGGCCATGAGGCCAATGTTGGGTGTAGAATGTTGAGTGGATGGTGTAAGACTACACCATGTACTTGACATTGATGGCATCACTTAGCTACATCCATGTAATCTATGATGAGTGATGACCAATAGTATCCTAGTCTATTGATCTTAGCTTTCATCTTTAGACCGGATTGATGAGCTCCACATAAACTTAAGTATACCTCGGTCATAATTTTATGGGATTCATGTTTGTCTAACCAGCATAACCACATATGATCGAAGGACCATTGGTATAAGGTGCCATCTACGAGAGTGTAGGAAAGTGCTCTCTACTTCACTTGATGTGCTAGTGACTTCTCCTGAGATAGTTTGCCTCTAATTAGGTAATCAATGAATGGTTACCTCTAATCCAACTCCTCATCACTTTTGGTAATGACAACCTCCTTTTCAAGAATACTTTTTAATAAGTTTAGTATCAATAAGGGATAAGACTTTTTTATTTTGGACCTTTATTGATATGGACTCATCTTCTAGACATGCCAACTCATTGGCAGGTTTGACTAAAGCATATGCTATGGCTTTTTTTCTTGAGAGATCTTGTAAATGGTAACCTCTAGTATCTGAGCCAACAACTCCATAGTATACTTGTGGTAGTGATGGAGCTTAGGCTTTAGAACTTGTATGACCTAGCAATTTGATTGATTACTAACTAAGAATCGCTATAGATGTTGATGTTCTGGATGGTTAGAGTAATGGCTAACTCCAGACCAACAATCAAAGCCTCACATTCGGCTTCATTATTGGTGCAAGGATTGGATAGATGATATGAGAATCTCATTACATTGCAGTCTAGAGTTAAGAAAACTACTTCTACCCCTGCCTTTCCTGGGATAGTAGATTGTGGTTCTTCTCCTCTTTGAGAAGAAGCCGCACCATCAAAGTACATCTCCCAGTGGTGAATGTTAGTGTCCCCTAAGTTCTTGATTTGTTCATCAGGGAGGTCATCACTAAGTGGAGAGTCAGCAGGAAGTGGGTGTGCTACTAAGAAGTGTGTTAGTGCTTATCCTTTCACCGCATAGAGGGGTATGAAAGTAATGTCAAATTATGATAAAATCATGGACCAATGTGCCAACCGTCTAGATAGTATCGCCATGTCATGAGATATTGTAGTGGATTGATCTTAGAGATCAAGTTCACCTTATGAGAAAGCATATAATGTCATAGCTTTAGGATGCAAAGATTAAAGCTAGGTAATGTTTCTTAATGGGTGGATAATTTACTTCAGTAAGGATTAGATGACTACTAAGGTAATATAGTGTGTTTTCCTTCTAAAGCACCAAGCATTAAGGGAGTCTTCTAATGTAACAGTGTATAATATGAGCAGCTTATCTAGGATAGGGGCTGCTAGAACTGATGACTTCATCAGGTAGTGCTTAATGTCTTTGAAGGTATGTTGACACTTATCATCCCACTTGAACTTAGCGTCCTTTTTAACAAGTGCTGAGAATGGCTAGCATCTTCCTGATAGGTTGTATATGAAGCATCTTAGATATGCCAATCGCCCTTGGAATGATCTAATTTGAGTTAAACTTTTAGGGGTGACATTTCTAATATTGCTTTGATCTTCTCTGGATCAATATTGATTCCTTAGTGATAGGAAACAAACCCAAAGAATTTTCCTAAAGCTACTCTGAATGCACACTTCAGGGGGTTCATTTTGAGGTTAAATTATCTTAACCATTCAAAAACTACTCTCAAGTCAAAGAGATGGTTTTCCTTTTTTTTTACTTTTGATTACAAGATCATTGACATAGCATTCAACTTGATAATGAATGAGTTCATCGAAAATTCGAGTCATAACTTACTGGTATGTAGCACCAACATTTTTAAGGCTGAAAGGCATGACCTTATAGTAATAGATTTTGATCTGGGTTTGAAAAGTAGTATTTTTCTTATATTCAGGGGCCATCTTTATTTGGTTATATCTAGATGAGCCGTCCAAGAAGGAGAAGACTACATGAGATGATGCAATGTCCACCATCAGTTCTGGTATCGATAATGAAAGTTTATCTTTTAGACATGCCTTATTTAAGTCTCTAAAATTGATGCATATGCGAATTTGGCCATTCTTCTTTTTAATTGGGACAACACTGGCCAACTAGGTAGGGTATTTTTTGTCTAGGATGAAACCAGCATTGATCAATTTCTTGACTTCAGAAATGACCTGTTATTTAATGTCTAATCGCATGCTTCTAGGAGCTTTCTTGATAGAGTTAGTACTAGGCTTTATTGCTAGTTTATGGACTGCTATGTCAGGAGATAAACCAAGCATCTCTTTATAACTCCATGCAAAGCAGTCCCTAAACTCAATCAAAAGCCTAATTAAGTAATTGGTTTTAGTTTCATTCAATAAGGAATTGTTGTATGTCAGACGTGGATTATCTTCAATTCCTAAGTTGATTTATCTGAGCTCGTCGATGGTTGACTTGATCTCCTCTTCGAACTCTGGTGATGCATCTTTGACTTTAAAATCATCTCGGTCATCTGAATTTTCTAAGCACACCTCCTCATATGAGTTAATGTGATTTGAAAAGAATCTATCAAGTTTCAAATGATTGGTGATAACTAAGCAGTAATCGTCATCATTGACTGGACCCACTATATCGAATCTTATTGCTGATCTTGATTGAGAGCTTTTTTATTTGTTCTTCCATATTCTTTCGAAGTAATCTGACCTATACTTTGACCAAGTATGTGGGATTAACCCTATCTTTACTAGATTATGAACACACGATGAGTACCAATTAAAAGGTAATTCTATTAAATATTTATATGAATCATCTCAAGTTCTACATCAAATTCTTGACTTGAGGATGACACTCCCAAAAAGAACCTCTGAGTCTTCACATTTGTGGATGACTTGGAGGCTTTTTTAACTACCAAACCCTCAACGCTTTATAAAAAAAAGTAGGGTTAGAGCTAAGGTTTCCAACTAAACTGTTTCAAATATAGACTTGGATACAGTTATGCTTTGCTCTGGTGGTCGATCTTCATCGCTATCTGGCTCGAATGTCACTTTCAAAGAAATCTGCTGTTGAGAATAGCTAGCTGGTGTGCTAACTATATAGGACTCATCCTCTGAACTAGATTGTAAGTCTATATGGATAGCAGGTGTACCCCTGGTAATTGAAACATATCTCCTATTGAGTGGCCAATAAAGAGGTTTTCCACCCCTGGGGCTGCCTCTAAACTGGCCTCTTCCTTTGTCTGGTGTAGGTCAGGTCATCCTACCCACATGTTCGAATGGAGTAACAAACTGTGGGTGAAATCTAATGTCAGGTCCACCTTCTCCTCCAAGTCTATTTCTTGCTCCCTTTTATTTTTTTCATTTTCTCTTTCCTTTTCTTTTTCTTTTTCTTTTTCTCTTTCTTTTTCTCTTTCTTTATCTTTTTCTTTTATTTTTGAACCTTAGCTAAGTTCTCAAGAATAGAGTTGTTGATTTTGAGGGAGGTAGTAGGCCACATCCTTATATATGCTGACCTTATGAATAGAAAATGGCTTGAGATGTCCTTTGACACAGTAAGCAATTCCACCTCTCACAAACTTTATACACTAGTGTAAAGAGGATCAAACCATGTTGTTTTCATATATCCACGACCTTCCAAGAAAAGCATTGAAAGATGTATCTGAGTCTATGATGTGAAACTTAGCTTCAGTCTTTTAATCATCTATCTCTAAAGGCAACACTATGGAGCCCAAGGCTCTCTTGTCATATTCATTGAATCCTCTAAACATCATCCTTTCTTTTTGGAGTTTAGAGATGTCGATCCTCAAGTAGGCAAGGATTCTCAGATGCATAATGTTGATTTATGCACTTGGATGAACCAACGCTCTAGCTAGCCTGTATCTGCCAACATCCTCTGTGTGTAAAAAGGATGATTGTGTTCAATCATCCCTAGAAGTAAATCTTCATTGCTAAATGTAACTCTTAAGATGTCCTTCGAGTGGCATGCCTCCCCTTCAGTAGTGGTCAGCTGAGCTAAGCATATCTCAGGATCAAGTAGGGCATTAATTAAAGATTTTCTCATTTCTTTGGATAAGACAAGGGCGTCGTATATGCTTAATTTAGCTGGTAGCTTTCTAAGATGAGCTAGGATATTATAATCAACTTTGGCTTAGTCCTTCACAAGCATATCCATGGGTGGAGCATCCTGTTGAGGGGCTATATGTTCATTGGAACCAATGACTTGTTTACCCTTATGCTAAGGTGCTACCCTAGGAGGTAGAATTTTTCCACTGCATGTTAACTTCAATGACTTCATATGGAGGATTGGTGAAAAGTTCTACCTGCTCATCGAGTATACCTACAGCTTCTCTTATAAGACCCTCGAAGTTGGTGAACCTAATTGATTCAAGAAAGAAAAATCTGATTCTAAATCATAAAAGAAAGGATCAAAATTATTTGGGCTATTATTATTATTTAGACTTGGAGAGATTTCAATTTGAATAAGATCGTCAAGGCTATCAAACGTAGAGAAGATATAAGTGAAATTTGTTTTCTTCATTAATTTCTTTCTAGGTGGAGGTACATGATAGAAATCAAGTAAAGTAAGTGGAGCGAGGGGTTTAGTGTCCTCATCTATAGATACAATATTTCTGCTAGTAGAAGAAGAGTTGGGTGAAGTGGTAGTAACTGCAATGGTAAAAGAAATGTTGTACTGGGATGGTGGTTGCGCTACTTGGCTATCCCGAGCAAGTGTGGATTGCTGTTGCTGCTGCTGCTGAGCTCTCACTCTCCCCGTGTTGTCTTTGACAACTCGCAAACCTTCCTTGATGTTGGAGGTTTGAGCTGCCTCAAGCACCTACGATGGGAGTTTCTTAATCTTTGAGATGATCTTTTTAGATGTTCGGGACAAGGAGATATCCTAACCTTTTTTTATCCTGAGAGGATCACATGTATCCCCAATGATTACTCTAATAGAACTATATGGTTATTCTAACAAGTATTCATTAGGGATAACAATGACATATGACTTATAGCTGTGCTCAAGCCAGTCTTTGAAAGTGATGCAATCCTCTAAGACATGGCCTAATATGCGGTGGTAGGGGCAGAAGTTAGGATCATCACTCTTGCCCACTTCCTCTAGCCTCTTATGCTCCGACAGCTGGAAATTAGGCTTCTTTAAGAGATTCTTGAAAATCTTCCTGACTTCCTCCCTCTTGAATGAATAGGGTTTGTTTAATTTGTCCATAAGAGTTGGTGGATAGTAGCTACTTGGCAGTGGATATGAGTACTGCTGCTGTGCATGCTATTGTGGAGGTGGTGGTGGAGGCCATTATGGTAGTTGTGGTGGCTGGTATGATGGTCAAGGTGGTGGAAGGGGAGGTGGAAAGGGTGGCTGCTGAGCTCGTGGTCTCTCAAACTAAACTCTGGCTGGCTGCTTCCCTCTATCCACTAACAAAATTATCCCTGACCTCTTTTCAAATACTTTCTACAGCTTAGGCTTGGATGATTGGTCTTGGAAAGGCAACTGTTTGGCTTCCTCTAATAGATTGGCCACCTTGTTGATTAATTTCTCAAAGGTTTTGATTGTGAAGCCCTTGAGCATGAAGGCTACTGGGCAATGGATATTCTTGAGAAGAATTTCAATAGCATGTTATTCGAACAGTTGTGGTTCACATTTCATACTTAGGTTACACCACCTGAGAATGTAATCAATAAGGGACTCATTGGGATTTTATTTTGCTACAACAAGGTCACCCATAGTTACCCTTTGTTTGGCTCTAACTATTCTCTTGATAAAGAGTTGCTCTAACTCAGCAAAAATCTTCACCGAATCGTTGGTCGGTTTGCATACCAATCAAATGCAACTCCTCACAGACTACTAACAAACAAGCGAAACAAAAGTGAATCGCTACCACTGACATTACAACAGTTAGCTCTAAATTATAGCATATGTTGTCACGGGTTTTCACTACCATCAAAAATCTTGAAGGAAGGTGGCACAAACCCTTTAGGGTATTAGACTACATCGAATTCCTCTAGTAAGGTCTACCCTTTAGAATGGATGAACAACCTTGAGCTTGTGCCAATGCTTCCCTTACTTGTTGTTCAACCATCTGCTTGATTTTTTTTCATGCATGGAGGTACTGTCTATGACCTTCCTATGAAAACTACCACTGTCCTGATCCACAAAAAAGGTACTCTTGGGAGGATCTAAAACATGCAAGAGCTCGAGCTGATCGACCTCCATGGGACTAGGTTGTGAAACTAGAGCTTGGTTATGGAGTCCTAGAACTACTACTAACAAATGATCAACCCTCTTTTCCATCCTATTGATATGCTCCTCCTTCTACTTAAGCTGCTAAAAGAGGTGCTGGGTTGAGTGAGAGGTTTCACCATCCTCGATCACAATACCTTCTTGACTCTGATGGTCTCCATGGAGGGATCCCTGAGTATGACCTTGTGGATTTCTATTGAATCCTTGAATTGGTCATCCTCATCAAAGTTAAAAATCCACTCTACCCTCTTCTCAATCTTAATGATCTCTCCCAAAAAGTTGTTTCTTCTAAATAAAGTAGTTTTCTAGGATATCATCTTCTAAACAATCTCCTACTTTACTTGGCTGAACTAGTACAAACACCTGTTAACTGCTAACTATAAGATTTTGCTCATCAGAATCTATATATCGGACACTACCTATTGATGGAGTGCTCTCCATAGGGGGATGAATTGCCTAGTAATTTGGCTTAATTGATGGAGTGTTTCAATTAATTTAGCTTATATCAAGTTTTGACACATTTTAATCCTTTAGGTCAAAATGGGTCAACTTGGGTCAAGTGAGCCAATTGGGCTAGGCTCGACTCAATTGGTCATGTTCAAACATAGGTCATGAGTGAACTTAGATCAATGGTTTCAATCAATTTGGCCTATAGTGGAATTTGGCTATGTTAGGTTTCATTTTGGGTTAAGTGTTGACTTGATCAACCCTTAGGTTTGACTTAGTTTGACCCAATTTGATTGATTGATCATCCCATGATGATTGTTGATCATGATGAGAGGGATATATAAGTTTGTTTCAATCCTATTTGGTTAGGATCAAAATTTGGCTCATAAGGGTACTTTAGGTTACTTTGGGTCAAGTGAGCCTAAGTGGGTCAAATGACTTGGTCAAAGCTTGATTTGAAGTTGGTCGATTTTCTATATGGACTCATGATTGAAATATAAATCCATTTACAAGTGGTTTGAAGTCAAATGGTTTTTGATGCACATGAAAACTTCATATTTAAAGGAAGAACATGAAGGGGTTTTGGGTTTGATTTTTGAGTTAGGTTTTTATTGAGTGATTGAAGTTTGGATTTATATATGAGCTCATGATTGTAAGGTTGTTTGAACCATGAGAGAAAATCAAGAGTTTGGCTTGACTTGGAAATGATATGGCTAAGCTCAAAATTTTGACTTGAAAGGCTTAGATAGGATTTTGAGTTGATTTGAGTTTGATTTTTGGAATTGGCTTTGATTGCTTGAATTTATATTTCATTGATATATGCCGATATAAATGAGAATATAAATGGTTTGTTAGAAAATTTTAAGGATTTGGAGTGGTTTAATCATGATTTGGGTTAAATCCTTTAAAGGGAATTTAAAAGATTTAAAGAAAAATTTAAATTGAAATTTTAATTTTTAAATTAGGTTTGATTGATTTATATTTATATTTCATTTATATATGAGAATATAAATGAGGAAATAAATAAGTTTTGAGAAAATCCCATGAGTTTTAGTAGGTTTGATCATGATTTAGGTTAAATCCATTAAAGAGAATTTAAAGGATTTAAAGTGATTTTAAATTGGAATTTAATTTGGGGACTTGATTTGATTGATTTATATTTATATTTCATTTATATATGTAAATATAAATGAGGATATAAATGAGTTTTGAGAAAATCCCATGAGTTTGAATGGGTTTGATCAAAATTTTGGTTAAATCCATTAAAGAGAATTTAAAGAATTTAAGAGAATTTTTATGAATTGATTTGGAATTTTGAGTTTATTTTGATTGATTTGGATTTATATCTCATTTATATATGTGAATATAAATGAGAATATAAATGAATTATGTGAAAATCTCAAAGGTTTGAATAGGTTTGATTCATGATTTTGGTTAAGTCCTTAAGGGAAGATTAAGGACTTAGGCAAAATTTGGACTTAGGAATTTTCATGGATTTTGATCATGGATTTCAATCATGAAATTTAGTTGAGTTTGGAAAAAATCAAATAGAATTGATTTGGAGTTTGACTAGGATGAAGGAAAGTGAGGAATAGTTTGAGCTAAGGGTAGAAATTTTTCCTAACACCCCTAAGGCATGACCTATTTCTATGGCTAACTCTTCTAAGTCGTTAGGGCTAGGTTTGAGTGTCCACCTAATTACTAGATGTGTCTTAAGATTAAGGAACTCTTAAAGTCTAAGAGGAATCCTATGTCTAAGATGGCGGAGTTGAGAGCTCATTCTAAAAATTAGGTCAACAGTCATGAATTTTGGCCTTAAAAATGCCAGTGCTACAGACTAGCAGGCCATAAGTTGGATCTTCAATGAACTCATTCATCATCAAGTTGAATGATATGTTAATGATCTTAGTAGTCAAAAGCAAAGAAAATAAAGATCATCTCTTTGACTTGAGAGTAGTTTTTGAACTGTTAAGATAATATAACCTCAAAATGAATCCCCTAAAGTGTGTATTTGGAGTAGCTTCAGAGAAATTTATTGGGTTTGTTGTCCGACATCGAGGAATAAAGATCGATCCAGAGAAGATCAAAGCTATCTTTGAAATGCCACCCCCTAACTCAGATCATTCCAAGGGCAATTGGCCTATCTAATACACTTCATTTCCAACCTATCAAGAAGATGCCAACCATTCTCAGCACTTGTCAAAAAGGATGCCAAGTTCAAATGGGATGACAAGTGCCAACATGCTTTTGAAGATGTCAAGCACTACCTGATGATGCAACCAGTTCTAGCAGCTCTTATCCTGAGAAAGTCATTGATCCTCTACATCACTGCATTAGATGACTCCCTTGGTGCTTTGTTGGCCCAAGACATTGATGAAGAGAAAGAAAATGCTCTCTGCTACCTCAGTCATCATCTAATCCCTGATGAAGCAACTACCCACCTATTGAAGAGCATTGCCTAACAGTAATCTTTGCATCCTGAAAGCTACAATACTACATGCTTTCTCATAAAGTGAATCTGATCTCTAGGATGAATCCACTACAATATCTCATGACACAATTGATGCTATTCGGATGGTTGGCATGTTGGTCCATGATTTTTTTGTAGTTTGACATCACTTTCGTACCCTTCTGTGCGGTGAAAGGATAAGCACTAGTGAATTTCATAGCAGCACACCCACTTCCTGCTGATTTCCTGCTTAGTGATGACCTCCCTAATGAATAAATCATGAACTTAGGGGACACTAGTATTCACCGCTGGGAGATGTATTTTGATGGTGCAACTTTCTCTCAAAGAGGAGACGAACCACAATCTACTATCTCATGAAAGACAGGGGTAGGAATAGTTCTCCTAACTCTAGACCGTGATGTGATGAGATTCTTATATAATATGTCCAATCTATGCACCAACAATGAAGCTGAATATAAGGATCTGATTGCCAGTCAAATGTTAGCTATTACACTATGCGTCTATAGCATCAACATCTTCAGTGATTCTCAGTTAGTTATCAATGAATTCACTGGGTCTTACAAAGTTCTGATGCCTAAGCTCCACCATTACCATAAGTACACTATAGAGTTATTGGCCAAATCCGAGAGGTTACCATTTATAAGATTCCTTGAGGAGAGAACACAGTAGCAGATGCATTAGCCAAGCTTGCCAAAGAGTTGACATGTTCAGAAGATGAGTCCATACCAATAAGGGTCCAAAATAGACAAGTCTTATCCCTTATTGACACTGCACTTATCGAGAGACACTCTCTTGAAGGGGAGGTTGACATTACAAAAAAGGATGACGAGTTAGATTGGAGACAAACACTCATAGATTATCTAAATATAGGCAAACTACCTCAAGAGAAGTCACTAGCACATCAGGTGAAGCAGAGAGCCCTTTCCTTCGCTCTCGTGGATGGCACATTATACTGATAGTCTTTTGATCATATGTGGTTATGTTAACTAGAAAAACATAAAGCTTATAAGATCATGATCGAGGTGCATTCAGGTTTATGCGGAGGGCATCAATCCGGTCTGAAGATGAAAGCCAAGATCAAAAGACTTGGATATTACTGTCCTTTGATGATCACAAATTTCATGGATGTAGCTGAGAGATGCCACCAATATCAGGTGCACGGTGTGGTCTTACACCAACCACCAAACATTCTACACCCTACATTGGCCTCATGGTCATTTGAGTGTTGGGGTACCAACATAGTGGGTCTGATTGATTCTCTTTCTTCCAAGGGTCACCGATTCATTCTAGCTGCCACTGACTACTTTTCCAAGTGGGCGGAGGCAATCCCACTTAGAGAGGTCACAGCTCAGCATGTGCTCCATTTTTTTCAGGAATCATATTGTATATAGGTTCGGGGGTGCCTCGATGAATTATATCTGATAATGATACTACATTTAAGAGCACTAAAATCAACATCTTTGCCCAAAGACACAACATAGATTGGAGATATTCCACCATCTATTACCTGAGGGAAAATGGCTTGGTAAAAGCCTTCAACAAAACTCTCATCCAGATTCTGAAGAAGATACTCGATGGCAACAAGCGACAGTGGCATGAGCAGTTAGTTGAAGCCTTGTGGGCTTACCGTACCACATACATGACTCCAACTCAATCTACCCATTTCTCCTTAGTGTATGAGTCTGAAGCCATTCTACCATTAGAAGTCCAACTCCCATCATTAAGGATAACTGTGGGTAGTAAAATCACAACAGTGCAGAATGCCAAGCTGCGGATAGAAGAGCTTGAAGGTTTGGAGGAGAGACGCCTTAGGGCATGCTAGAACCTTTAGTTGTACAAAGACAAAATAATTCAAGCTCACAATAAGTTGGTCTGTCCTAGAGGTTTTCATGTAGGAGAGCTTGTTTTAGTTCTAAGGAGGCCTGATCCATGGCCTAGTTCAACCCATGGGGAAAGGTGAAAACATATTTCTGTGCAGCCATTTCTAAAACTGAAGTGTAACTGAAACTAAAGCTCAACAAAAGCCTGCAATGTTGAAAATAAATTTGAATCAAATTCCCGTTGGCTTTGAATTTTGAATTTTGAATTTGAAGACATACTCAACATTTTGAAAGTGTTAAGTCGAGATCAAATGATTTAGAATAGATTTCAAGATTTGATTGGAAAGAGGAATTGTTTGGATATAGAATCCACTTTTAACAAATTTGGATATGTTAAAAATGGGTTCAAATATTTTTGTTTGAAGGGATTCTTCCATAGGTTCATATTTGAGTTTTAATTTTGATTTTGAGGACCCTTTATTTAACAAATTTAGGTATGTTAAAATAAATGGTCAATTTTGTTTTTGTTTTGAAATGAGATTTTTGGAATTTATTCACTTAGCAAATTTAGGTATGCTAACTAAGATGTTTGAATTATCTTTTTGTTTCTTTATTTGCTTGGTTTTGTGAATCATTTTGTTATTTGAAAATGGAATTCTAATTTAGCAAATTTGGTGTACTAAATGAGAAAATCCAGCTGTGTTTTGTTTTTGTTCGAAGTTTTTGACAATAGGATTCTTAGCAAATTTAAGTATGCTAAGAAAATCCTAATGCATTTCTTTTGATTTTGATTTGATTTTGAAAAGTATGATCCTTAGCAAATTTAAGTATGCTAATGGAATCCTAATGTGTTTCTTTTGATTTTGATTTGATTTTGAAAAGTAGGATCCTTAGCAAATTTAAGTATGTTAGGAGAATCCTCATATGTTTATTTTGATTTTAATTTGTTTTTTTTTTTAAATTATGATCTTTAGCAAATTTAAGTATGCTAAGGGAATCCAATGTGTTTTTCTTTTGATTTTGATTGAAAATGGAGACTTTACTTTAGCAAATATGGTATGCTAAAATGAAGTTCCAAAAGTGTTTTTGAAAATTTTGTGAAATGGAAATTTCACTTAGCAAATTTGAGTATGCTAAATGAAATTCCAAAAAGGTGTTTAAAAATTTTGTGTTTTGGATTTTATTTTGAAAATGGAGACTTCACTTTACCAAATATGATATGTTAAAGAATGAAGTTCCAAAAGTGTTTTTGAAATATGAAATATGTTAAGTAGCATTTCAAAATAATGTTACTTTATTTGGAAATGAAATTTCCATTCAATAAATTTGGGTATATTGAATGGAGATATTCATTTGTGCTTTTTGAAAGTTTAATTTGATTTTGTTAAATAAAACCTCCATTTAATAAATGGGAGTATATTGAATGGAGAGGTTCCATTTATGCTTTTTGAAAATGTGAAAGTTCCAACCTAACATATGTGAAATGTGTAAGTTGAATTTCAAAGTTGTGATTTTGCTTGAAGATGTAATATCCATTCAACACATTTGGATGTTTTGAATGGAAAGGCCCATCTTCAAATTTTATGCTTTTGAAAATATGATTGTTGAAATTTTATTTTTTGAGGTCTTCAAAAATGAATTGAGTGAAGAAACTCATTTGTGCTTTTAGAAAATGTAATTGTTGGAATATATATATATATATATATATATATATATATATATATATATATATATATATATATATATAAAATGAATTGAGTGAAGAAACTCATTTGTGCTTTTAGAAAATGTGATTGTTGAAATTTTATTTCTGTAAAGATGATCCTACATATAATAATCATGAAGATTGTTAGATGAAGACAATTTAGGAAAATATTTTATTATGCTTTTTAAAAAGCAAGATTTTTATGAAGGATTTATTATGTATTTCTTATTTTAGAATGAACCTTTCCTTAGCATGAAAATGGTAAGGAGGAAGTCTTTAATTAATTTTTCTTGATTAAGCTTTTATCTTTCACCCATTGGGGAACTAGCAGACCAACACAAGGTGAGGTCCTAAAACCTAAAGATGTTGGCTAGCTTAACTTAAGGTTGAAATAAGGCAAGTGCTAAAGGAAAGAAAGATAGTCTTGGATTAATACTAAAGTACGAACCCACTATCGATACTTAAAAATAATGATCATTTACCAAGGATGGAGAGAGAAACCATCCCCAGTGGAGTCACCAAAAAATTTTGTGGTGAAATTTTTATAAGAATTTCTAAAAGAATGGTATACTACCATCTTAACACTATGCAGAATAAAATGAACATGGAAATATACTCTATTTTTATGCATTTTGACACCATAGATCATAGATGTCCCATTGAGGGTGATATTTGAAGAGGTGTACTATCTTGAATGATGAAGTCACCACCCTATAATGGACCTAATCACCTCAACAAGGACTCCTAAGGATAATGGGTCTGCATATGCACCAGAGATTCTTCCCCTACTTTACATGGAAAAGTAAAGTAGGATTTTTTTTAAACCAGGTTCATTAAGTTCCCTACAGGGGCAAGCCCCTATAGTTAATACATCCTAAGAAAAGGGATTTCTTAGGAATACTCTCGATTAAGGTAAATGATCATTGTCTCCAAAGATTTCAATAGGTAGGACTATCAATCGATTAGTTTATTTTGGAAGATTAAATGGGATTGATCAAAGAGAGAGAGAGAGTTATTATCGAAGCCAATGGAAGATAAGTAGGAGATGATCATGATGCTAGGAAACCTAGCGAGTATCTCAAACTATCCTATGGTTGGGCTTTATATTTTTGAATTTCAATTATTTGTTTGAGTTGAATTTTTTTATTTTAGGGCTTATAATTTCACAATACAATGTTATAGAAATGCCTAAAAGGCGAGGATTTATGCTTATGGCCCATAGAAGGGAGAAGCAACCTAAGAACCTAAATCTATGGAGCTTTGATGAGGGCCAAAAGCACGACCTAAATCTAAGGCAAAAATGGCTATTTAGTTTGCCTCCATAAGAGAGGATAAACCACCATTTGCTTGGACTTATAATGTGCAGGGTGGCCTATGATTTTAAATTCATGTAGGCAAGTCATATGCTTTATACAAGATATAGGCTATTTATTTAGAAAGAGACTAAGTGGTTAAACTCACTCCCTAAGATACTATATCATGTAAGGGCATGAAAAATGACCTAGATCTAATGTAAAATATATTGCATTTTTGGATAATCATTTGATTCAAGCTTATATGATTCATATGCCTAATGCATGAGAAGTAAGATTATTGGCCAAAATCAGCGAGAAGAGTGGAGGTGTGTTTCCACCATGGCTCTCAAAGGTCAAGCCAAGTTCTCCAGGTGGAAGCCCTCCAATCAAGAGTCAAACAATATGCTTTTATGCATGATGTTATAAAAGAAATACTCATCCGTAAGGGTTGCTTAATTCTTGATTTTAATCAAGGCTTTAAATGAGATTATGAGTTGTTTAGTTTAATTTTAAGTTATTTAATTTGGAGAAGATTTATTTTTCTGAGCCTAATCATTCGGTCCATACAAAGAAATATATGTCAAATCAAAACATCAAACATTTTATGAAGCTAACGTAAAAGAATAAAAGGTCATTTGTGGTGAGCACCATACCGAAAATAAATTAGGTATACCCATGTACAACCTAAATTACAAATGAATTAATTTACATTCAAGTAAGAAAATTCATATAATGGGGGTATTCATTTCTTCATTTCTTCTTTTCATCTTTCTTCTTTTTTCTTTTGGTTCCTTGGAAGGTGGTTACTCCAAAGGCTTCACATGGTACATAAGATGAGATCTTATGACCAATGTTCATCGATCCCCATAACACTCATTCCAAAATCCTAATTGCAAAATTACATGAAAAGGAAAAGTAAATCTAACTAAAATAGAGATTAGCTAAATGAATCATACAAATCCCAAGCATGTATATTAGACTTAGCACCCACATGGGTGACCAAGTCCATATGGATTATGCTTATAAACACTGCATAAGCATTAAGCATTTTAAGCACAATCCCTCTTAAAATAATGATTAGACTAAATCATCGACATTAATTCTACATTCACCCTAACATCCAGGAAATAATATACACAAAATAAAAGCAAACATCAAGTCATGCACCCTAAAGCTAGAAGTGGTGACTTAACATAATGCGTGTGCTTTTTGTGTGATATGCTTAGATATGGCTTTTTTAGATTTATAGTAAGTATGAAGATATTCAACTTAGAGGGTGATTTCATTTAAGTTATTTAGTTGATTTGGGTTGATTTTATTTTTATTTTGAATCTAGAATTAATTACTAAGTTTTAAAGAGAGAAGAGAACTTCTATTTCCTAACTAATTTCTAAAGTAGATTCATATTTAATTTTATTTAGTAAATATTTTATTATGTGTTTAATAAATCATAAGTTTAGATTTTTCCCAAAACAAACTTATTCAAAAATAAAGTCATTTTAAGATTAAAGAAAGTGAATTAATATCACAAAACACACATCATTTCATTTCTTTCCCAACATGTATGTCATGCATATGAATGAATCCTTAGCATACATACATAAATATTTATTTAGCACTTTATGATGAATGCTAAGAACTATTACTTGAGAAAATTTGAATACTTTATGATGCATGATTTTCATTAAGTAGAAAAGATTTCTTTTATCCATTATTCACATGCACATGTATATGTATATAAGGAATAAGTGAGCAATTTGTTAGCTGGGTGTAAGGTATAAGACCTACTTGCTACTTAAAGCCTCACAACCAGGATTGTCCGACTAATATACCACTTTCAAACACATTACATAAGAAATGAATGGAAAAAGAAAGACACAAAAAAGTTTGAATTTGTTTGTTTGTTTTATGCAATTTATGTGTACAAGTGTGGATGTCTTCCTTAGGTAATAGCAAAGGAATGGGTTAAGCAATTGTTGTGTTCTTTTCAAATGAACTATACATTTTAAATCTATTCAAAATCTGCTAAAAGAAAAGATAAGGGAAGCTACACTACACATCTTCATATATCCAAAATCCACAAATAATTATAAGTAGCACACTTTCATTTTATATGTTTGATTTATAAATTTTGAAAATAGTTTTGAATTTAATAATTATAATATCCATTCATATTTTTTTGCTTTAGCCAAAACATGCAATTTGACATAAAGAAAATATTTCACATTCATTTAGATTTTTAAAAAGAATGAATGCATGAAATTCATGTGACATATACATTTAGCATGTTAGGGAAGAACTAAAATGATGAAAGCATGTAAACACATTCAATTCCAAAAGTCAATCTTATGAAATAAGAAGAAAGCTTAAAGCAAATCAAATTATTTTTAAAGAAGGTTTGACTTTGTTTTGAGTTTGATTTAATTTGAAATATGAGGTAAGATGCTCTAACCCATTCCCACATATGTTTGTTGATTTAGTTTATTCTTAGGATTATTAGATGATTTTTTTTATATGTTGCTTAGGTTAATGAATTGGGTGTGTTAATTACTTTACTTACACCACCTTAGCATAGTTAATCAAATAATTATGAGCCAATGATATGACATAAGGAATTAACTCTTTCCTTTGGAGCTTGGGAAAAGGCTTGGGCAAGTTCGATTGGGATCCTGATGGAGCTTACAAAGGGAATTAGGTTTATATTGAGTTTAGGCTAAGTTGGATTTTCAATGGAGCTCCCTATTTTCAAGCTATGAAAACGAGAAAATGGAATTTGGGCTTGAGAGGGAGGCTAGGAAATGACTTCTCCGGCTTCCTCTTGCTCAATCAATGAAATGAATCAATGGAGTGCCTTCACTTTTGATCCAATTGAACTCATTGAATGGGTTTGTTAATTAGAGGTGTCCTTGCATTTGGTTTTCTAAGGAGTGGAGTAGTGGAGCTCCCATGTGCTCAAACAAGGTGGAGGAGGATTCCATGTAACTATTTTCAAGGAGGTGGAGGTTTTGGGTTTGGGTTGGGTTTGGCTGACATGTGCACTAGGTTCATTAGTGACCATTTGGTTCCATTAAGAAAGCCAAGTGTCCATGAATTGACCAAATTCCAAGTGGTTTTAGTTTTGGGTTACCACAGAGGTAAAATGGTCATTGGTTTCAATTTGAATATGTTTGATATGTTTGAAAAATTTGGAAGTTTCATTGAATTTGGAATTAGTTTGATGTGATTTGACTCATGTTGACCCATTTAAGTCAAAATGGGTCAACTTGAGTCAAGTTGACCAATTGATCAAAAATTGGGTCAAGTTCATATGACCATTTGAAATGCTTTGGTGGCTTTGGTTTGATTCAATTTGGTTTATATTTGGTTCAATTGAGTTCATTCAGTCAAATGTTTACCAATTTGACCCATTTAATCTATTTGGGTTAGGTCATGGGTTAGTTCATGTTTGGTTAGTCATATGAAATGGATTGGTATCTTTGTTTCCAATCAATTTTGTTTATATTTGAGTTTGGCTCAATTTGACCTTTTAGGTTAAAATTTCTGAATCTAGTTGGCCAATTGGAGCTTTGGTCAAGTTCAACAATCATTTTGGAATGAACTTAACCCATTGGTTTCAATCAATTTGGCTTAGATCAAGTTTTGATACATTTTGACTTTTTAGGTCAAGTTGGGTCAACTTAGGTCAAGTGTCTAACTGGGCTAGGTTAGGCTCAAATGTTGGCTTGGTCAAGTTCAAACATTAACATGAATGAATTTTTATCAATGGTTTCAATCAATTTGGCCTATGGTGGATTTTGGCTATGTTGGGTTTGATTTTGGCTAAGTGTTGACTTAGTCAACTTTTGACTTGGTTTGGTTTGACCCAATTTGAGTGATTGATCTCATGATGTTTGTTGATCATGATGAGAGGCTTAGGTGGGCTTAGTTCAATCCAATTTGGTTAATTTGGCTCATAAGAGTACTTTAGGTCACATTTGGGTCAAGTGAGCCTAAGTGGGTCAAATGGCTTGGTCAAAGCTTGATTTGAGTTTGATTGAACTCACATATGGACTTATGATTGAAATATAAATCCTTTTGCAAGTGGTTTGAAGTCAAATAGGTTTTGATTAATTTGGCAATTTCAAGTTCAAAGGGTGAACATGAGTTTGACTTGGGTTTGATTTTTGAATTGAGTTTTGATTTGGTGATTGAAGTTTATGTTTATATTTGGATTCATAATTGAAGATTTGATTGAATCATGAATAAAAACCAAGAGTTTGGCTTGATTTGAAATTGATTTGGCTAAGTTCAAGATTTTGACTTGAATGGCTCAGGTTGGATTTTGATTGAATTTGAGTTTGATTTTTTGGAGTTGGTTTTGGTTGTTTGAATTTATATTTTACTTATATATGTAAATATAAATGAAAATATGAGAAAATTTCATGACTTTGAATTGGTTTAGGCTATGTGTCCTTAAGAGGGAATCAAAATGACTTAGGAAGGATTTTTTTTGGAATTTTGGATTTAGTTTGATTGATTTGAATTTATATTTATTTATATATGTGAATATAAATGAGAATATAAATGGGTTGTGACATGACTTTGATTTATTTTAAGGACTTAAGAAAGATTTTGAAAGAAATGAATTTTGGATTTAGTTTCATTGATTTGAATTTATATTTCATTTATATATGTGAATATAAATAGAAGAATTTAATATGAGTTTTCAAAGTTTGAAAGCGAGAAAAGGAGATTTTAAAGCTTGGACTGGAATTGAATTTTAAAGGAATTTGATCATGGAATTGATTTTAGAATCAGGAATTGATATTTTTCAGGATCATTGATTTGGGTTTGATAAATAGATTAAATTTGGTTTGATGATGATTTGGAGTTTCAAGATGCTGAAAGGAGGATTTAAGAAAGGAAAATTTTTATTTGGGTTTTTTCCACCATGGAATCATGTAAATTCATAATATATTTGGTTCCATAAAATGTATAAAGCCATTCAAGTGGTTTTAATTTTGAATTTTTAATAGAGGTAAAATGATGCAAAGCATTTCAATATAATGATATGTTTGAAAATTTACTAATTTCATTGGATGATGCAATTTAAGACCATTTAAAAAAGGTCAACTTAAAATTATGCAAAACTTGATTAAATAATTAGATCAATAAAATCACATTTGGTTTGATTCATTTTGGTTTATATGAACATTTATCTATATGTATTTATAAATTTATAAATTTTAATTATATCTTTTATGTATGAAATAATATCTTTTGTCTTCTTTCATATTTAGTTTTTCAATTTTAAAATTATATACAAATATTTAAATTAT
Organism: Cymbidium sinense; assembly: GCA_021442155.1. NCBI lineage: Eukaryota > Viridiplantae > Streptophyta > Magnoliopsida > Asparagales > Orchidaceae > Cymbidium > Cymbidium sinense. Next base: position 35,851,275 of record CM038232.1, read on the forward strand.
TATATTTTAATCATTTTAATAAAACTTATATCTAATTTTAATTTACTTTTTTCTTATCATTTCTTTCATGTATATAATTTATTATAATTTTCTTAAATTATTAATAATATAATTTTGTTTCAATCTTTTATAATTATTTAATTTCAATTTTTCTTTCATTATATTTATAATCATATTTTATATCTTAAAACAACAAAAATATTTTTAAATATTTTATAAAATATTATTTTCAAAATAATTTTTATATATAAATAAAACTTATATGTTTTAAATCATTTCAATTAAAATAATTTATCAAATGATAAAATATTTATATTTGATTAATTTGACAATTTCAATTCAATAAAATTTGATTTTTTAATTTTGATTTGTGATTATTTTTTATTCATATAATTTGATTAATCAACAAAAGAAGCTTATTTTATTCATTAATTTTAACTTATCTATTTATTTTTGATTTTTTTGATTTTTGGTTTTTGAATTTATATTTTATTTATAATCTTAATATAAATGTCAAAAATTTCATGACTTAATTTATTTCTTATATAAAATCAAAATAAAATTTTATTTAATTTTATTTATATTTAAATTTTATTTTATTTATATAATGTATACATATATAAATAATATTTTTAAAAAAATTTAAATATTTTCATATAATTTTTGTTTATATAATATAATATAAATTTAAAATTTTCATATTTATTCTTTAATAAATTAACTTAGGAAAGATTTAACTTTATTTAATCTTCAATCATAAATAATCAAATTTATCATGTATTTGGTTTAAAATATTAAAAATTTTTTTGATATTTATTTGATTTTTTTGAAAAAAGTATTTCTTATATTTTCTTTTCATGAGATATTCTTTAAATGTTTGACCATTTTACCTCATTGGAAATAAATTGGGTTATATCTATTTAATTTATAAACTTTCAATATATTTTTTAAATTAAATCGAAAACTGAAATCTACCATATAATTACCTTGATAATACAAATTATCATTGTAACATAAAATATGAAACTAATATATCTTGGTTTCATAAATATATCTGTCATTCAATATATATTTGTAAATCTTACACTTAATTCTAATGTTATGTTTGAAATCGACATAATATCAAATTTTCTCCTCAAAAAACTTCAAAGCTGAATATATTATTTCAATAATTCATATCAACCATTATATTTGTCTCACTTAACTATTATTTTTAATCTTGGAAGAAAATAATATTGAATTTCTTTCAATCTTTTTATTCATATCCTTCATTAATTTTACTAAATCTTTTAAATCATTAATACTTTTTATTCTCATTTTAATTAATTTCTGACAAATAAATGTAATATTTTAAATTTCATATATAATTAATCATTATAATTCTATAATTAACCATTTAATTCTAATTATACTAAATAAACTTATATATATATATATATATATATATATATATATATATATATATATATAAAACAAAAAACCTTATTTACCTATCAATGAAATATACCATGCTTCATAGGCAAAATGTAACAAACAAATCTCTACAACTTGATTCAAGACCTACCAAATCTCTTACTCTTGTCTCGCATGAAAGGGCCAAATCGAGAGCCAGGAAGAAAATGGGAAGGAAAGAAGGGATAGGTTTAAACTCAATTTGGAAATTTTAATTTCCCTAATCATAAATTTTTTGTCATGTGAAATAATGGGATTATGGTTTAATTAAGATATAATAATAATTTAAAACATAATTATTATTAATTTATTTAATAAAATAATTCTTATTAATTAAAAAATATATATGTTTCATTTCATCTCTTTCCTTTCTTTCTCTCATAGTTAGATCTTTTTGAATTTTCATTTTCTTATGTGATATTCTCTTTTCATGTAACCATTTTCTAAGCATTGAAACATAAAACATTATTGTATATAAATATTTGTGCAACTATTTTGTGCAACCTTTCCAACATTTTCAATAATTTCAAATAGCGTACCACTTTCCACCTTGACATGATACCTTCCATAGTTCTATGAATACAAAATCTCCCACTTAATTCTATCATCTTGCTTGGGATCATAATATTTTATTGTCGTGTAGCTTTCATCTCGATAATTCTAATCTTTTTTATACTTGATCAACCAATTATAATCATTATTTTGTCTTTCTCATTTCAAATATCAAAGGAGTCATGCATTTTCACAAAGCTCATAAGGAGCCATTTGGATACAAGATTGATATTTGTTTATACAAACTCTATCAAGGTTATGATTTTTAACTTCTTCTTCAATCCAAATCTTCACAATTTTAATACATGATTATTCATTGATTAATATGTTTGTGAATGAAATGGAAATCTGTACTTAAACCCTTATGAACACTTTTTCATAGTTTAAATTTCATCTCTTGTCTAACCTTTGGTTCCATGTAATTTGATGATTTCTTTTATGAACAATCATTTCTCTGATCATCATTGAATGGGCAAAAAATTATTTGTTAATCTATCAATGATTACTCAAATATCATGCCTATCTTGATTGAGGAAAACCCATAACAAAATCCATGGCTCTTTTATTCCACTATGGTATAGGTCTAAAGCATTGATTTCGATGTTTCTTTGACAACTTGACAAACTTTATTTAGATACATATTCTATATCCTTCTTCATTCTAGGCCACCAAAAGTGTTTTCAAATCCTCATACATTTTGTGCTTCTAAAATAACAAATTGTGAGCTTCAAATAAATGTCTAAATTAGATTTACTTCTTTTGGTACTCACAATCTAGAATTACTTAGCACACCATTCATCATGGTAATATCTTTTCTTTTATAGCTTTGATTCTGTAAATCATCACTTTGTGCTTTTAATTCTATCTTTCAAAGTAGGTTGAACCTCCATCTCAATCTACTTGTGCTCGCTCATTGTGTTCCAATTTTCTATAATTGTTCTTCTTTCTAGGGTAGACAATTTGACTTGACGATTTTTTACTCAATGCATCACAACCACATTGGGTTTTAAATTGTATATCAAGATCATAGTCTTTTATTAACTCTAATACGCTCTATCTCAAGTTTAATTCTTTCTAAGTGAAATGTATTTTTAACTTTTGATCTATATATCTTGCATTCATGTAAAGATAGTGCCTTCAAACCTTCAAAAAAATAATGGCTAATTCAAATCATGCATTGGATAGTTCTTCTAATGTGGTTTTAATTGCCTCATAAAACAATCACCTTCTTGTTACATTAAAACTCAACCCAAATCTTTTAAAAGCATCATTATAAATTTGAAAATATTGATGTTGAGCAATCATCAATTTTAAGCTCAAGAAGCTCTGTCATCATCTCAAATTTCACATCCTTCATCACTGATAAAGGTGATCAATATGTCTTAAATAATAACTGTAAACTCAACTTCTCATTGGCATTATCAAAATGCCTTTCTGTAATGATACCCCCAAGAAAGTAATACTTTTCAAAATTCATATTAGAATTTAGCAAATAATTGCTCTCTCAAAGGTTTAGCACTATTAAATGGTTGATCTCCTCCTTCTTAGGAGGCAATATATGTCACAAATTAAATATCAAAATTGATATCTAAATGCAGCAAATGTTGTCTTGTCACCTTCTCTCACTCGACATGATATCTGAGAATCTTCAAGATCAAATAAGTCATCAATTCTAGGAAATGATACTTATTTTTAATTGACTCTATTTAATTCTATAATCAATATAATCTCATGGAATCTTAACAATATGCACTCAAGGAGATGAACCGATAAAACCTTTCTCAATTAAGATAATTTTTCAACTCTCAATTCTTTATTCATTTAGGTGTTTTAACTTCGGGTAGTTCATGTTGCATTTCTTCTCTCTTTAGGAGTAATCCAACAAGTTTCTCAAGGAAGACATCAATAAACTCATTCACAACTATAATAGATTTGACATCACTAATTGCATCTTTGATCACTTCTACACTAGCTAAAAATATCATGTCACCAGTTTTTATAGCTTTGTCAATATTGAGTGAACGTATTAAAAAGGCTATCACTCCCTTTTCACAGTGAAAATAAAATGGTCTATTAGTAGGAAAATCACTTTTCTTCCAACATTTGATTGTAACAAAATATTTTGTTAGCCAATTCATTCCCAAGATCACTTCAAATTCAATTAAAGGTAGTAAAATTAATTGGAAAATTTCCTTTATCATAATGTTGCACATTTTGTTGGCTAACATATAATCATAGGCAAATTAAAGTGCAATGTACAAAATAGCTCAGACATAAATGAGTGTGATGCACCATAATCAAAAAGCACTCTAACAAGATAATCTAAAATAGCTATCATACCTGTCACCACATCTAAAGATTTTATGGATTCTTGGGAAGATAAGGCAAAAATATGAGCTGATATTGACTTTATACTAGCTCCAAACTCTATTCTTTTGTCCTTCTAAAATGATTTATTCATAGTAACCTTTGTACCTTTATATACTAGCTTCAATTCTTAGCCTCCCCGAAAATTTCTCGAACAATTTCTTTTGATATGACCCCCCCACATAAATAACATCATTCAATTCACTAAACACTTCCTAGAAAATTTTTCCATATATAATGCAAATACCGGCCTCCTTGTTGATGTTCTTCAAATTGATGTTGTTGTTGGATTTCTAACTAAACTTGTGCTTTTAAAACCTATCTAACTATATCCCTCTTGTTATCTTATCCATCCATCTATCCAATTTAGCACTCTCCACTAATTCAAAATTTTTTAATTAAAGGATGTTTGATCTCTCAATCCTAAGAGATCTATAGCACTTGTCCCATGGTAACGAGATAAGGATGTAAATTCTACCTCATGCTGGATCATTGTTCTATTTTGAATCAAATTTATAAATTTCTTTTGCATTGCTTATTTGGCTGAAGGAGGAATGAACCAATCTCTAAAGACTTGCTCAAACTCTTCTAGGTAATCTGATCTATAGATTTTCCTGTAAATTTTTCTAACTATTAACTTCTCCACCAATGCTCTGCCTCCCCTTCCAATACAAATACCGCTAGAAATACTCTTCTATCTAATGGGCATTTCATTCCATTTAAAATTTTCTCAATTCGAACAATCCGGTCTTCAGCTACCCTGGAATCTACTCCTCCCTTGAATAATGGTGGCTTCAAACTCTGAAATAATTTCTACTACTTATCAATATCACACCGATCTCGTACTATTGCTCAACTGAACAAGTAGTATTAGTGTCTGATGTTGGTGGCTGTCGGTGTTGCTATTACAAAAATATTGCATTTTTCTCCATCATATGCATTTGCATAATAATAGTAGAGTTAGGTGCTTTCATTTTTTTCGCTCTTTTGTGCTTTCCTCAAGTGCAATAGTTTTAGAATTTCAACATCTCACTTTGGTTGGTGGTGCCCATTTATTCCTTCAAGCACCCTTTCATCCATATCTAAAAATGAATAGCATAACATGTATCTTCATATATATATTATTTATTTATTTATGGCTCAAAATTTACATTACAAGCTTATGTCGCGTACACCGCTCACTTATTTAACTTACCCAACCTATGCTCTGTAGAAATCAAATCATATTTCATTCTTAACACCTCTAAACCAAATCATGCTTCCGTAATTGATCATTAGAATTCAAATGCTCTGATACCATTTTCTATCACATCCCAAACGATAACCTAAAGCCCATCAAAAAGAGATGTAATAGAGAGAGTAAATTTAGGTGACTGAATTTTTCTTAAACAACTATTATGAAAACTTTACATATCACATAATAGTATAAAAGATCAACACACTCGTCTAAATTCACCCAACATATCATAAGAATATTTAAACAATAAATCTATCAAATTTATAATAGGCGGAAACAACCCAAATTGAAACATTTCATACTGAATATCAAAACCCATATACAAAGAATCTAAAACACTAAATATCAAAACAATACTTTTAAAAATTTACTGAACTTACCTCCAAATTTTATTTACAATATTTCTCCCGCATAACTTCCAAAAAGGGAGGGGGTTGGGGGGTAAAACTCCACTTTCTCCTTACCTTAAAATAGTTATAATCAACTGTTAAGTCATATGACTTAGTAAAATAAGAAAACTAATACATATTTGAATTATCAAAGAGTAGAACATTAATATGCATGCGGGCTAGACAATTAAAATAAAGGTTGTGTGCATAATCATTGGTTTTCTGTATAATAAATACATTAGTAATTCTTCTCACATGACACATGTACATATTACTACATAACATATATATATATATATAGTCACAATAGTTTTAAATTTATGTCATGTGTAGTTATCACATTCATTGGTGAACATATCATAACATAAAAATTACGTGAAATTTTCTTTCTTTCTATAGGAGACCCTTTTGCTCCATATCATAACATTTGAGGACCCTTTTGCCTCACTGGGAACCATTTTGTCCTAATTCTTGTGCAAGTAATATCATAATATTTGGCCAATTTTCTGATTACTAACACATGACATGTATAAATTAAGTCTGTTGCAAGCTCATATTTTGAGAAATACAAGATGCAAAATAATCAGAATGAAACCATATACTAATTATGGAGATGCAGGAGCAAGACAAATTTATCATTTAGTGGCATAAATATGAAACTATGCATATATCTTGGTTTTAAATAAAACATACAGTGTAAACAATCAATATTATACTCAATAACATTATAGAGAAGGATAAACATATCTATATTAGAATTTACAAATCTTACCTAAGTGGCAAACTTCTCTCACAAAATGTTATATCTGAAACCTCTTTCGCACATAAACAATATCAACAGAGCTTTTCCTCATACGAATATTATTCCAAAAAAAGCTTGATGCTACAAAAACTAAAATTTCAGATGACTAATTAATCACATAGTAATTATTACAATAATTCATTATCAATTAATTATTATATAAGTGAAGCGTGATTCTCGGCTTCTACGATAACCCTCCTATTTATGCTTTAATCCTTAAAGAAAATAATATAATTAAATTTCTTTCAATCTTTTACTATTCATAATAATCCTTCATTAATTTATTATAATAAACTTTTAAATCATTAATACTTTATTTTTATTCTATAAAATATTCCAATTTATTTCAAATTAATTTCTTAATAGACAAAATAATGAATATCATATCAGTTTTAATTTCATATATAACAAATAATCATTATAATACTATAATTATCCATTTAATTCCTAATTATATTAAATAAAAAACATATATATATATATATATATATATATATATATATAATAATAATAATATAATAATAAAAAAAAAAAATAATTTACCTCCCCAGGTACTGCCTCTTGCATTCCCATTTCGCTGAGGGATCGAGCGTTTTAAACTCAATTTACAAAATTTTAATTTCCCTAATCCAATGCATGCCGAGGAAAGTGTGGTTATTTGTCCTACTATAGTGAAACACGAGATTACATTTTAAGGATTTAATTAAGATATAAAAATAATTTAAAACTTAATTATTATTAATTCTTATTTAATATAAAAAACTATTAATATTTATTAATACATATCTTACACCTAGTTCACAAGTTTCCATCATTATTGTCATCTTCAAATTTTTATCAATATGTAAAATCAATTCCCTATCTAAGAAACATCCTAAACAACAATAAGATAATAACCATGGAAACCCATAAAAATTATTATTTTTTACAAATGAGAAGGCTGCCTTCGCTGCACGATAGTAGGCCTAATTCACAGGTTTGCATCATTATTGTCATCTTCAATTTTTTATTAATATGTAAAATCAATTCCCTATCTAAGAAACATCCTAAACAATAATAAGATAATAGCCATGGAAACCCACAAAAAATTATTATTTTATACAAATAAAGCAATGGACCATGAGAAATAATAGTGCCATCAACCATAGTAAGCCAACACAATATTCAAAACTCCAACTATGGATTTTGTTACTGTTTCAACATATACATTGGAATCAAATGCAACCAAAATATTCACCAAGTTTCATCTTATATGCAAGCTAAAGCAAAGTAAAAAAAAAAACCTTTGATTAAGATGTAATTACAGTGCTTGAGCCCTTTTTTTTAACAGTGTTGGAGCCCTAGATAAATGGAAATACATAACATAATGAATTTAACATACCATCCTTAATGATAGCATGAACTTCATATATGGGAGCCATTTTGATGATTGAATAATGCTTCACACCCTAGAGAATTTCATGAATTGACTCACTACCATGTCACGGTTTGTATGGTAATTAATAATAGAATCTTACATTTCTAGTCCTTTGAACTATTGATCTCCTGAGGCACCTTCTTTCAAAAGTATATATAGGACAATTCAGATTAATGTAAGTTTTTTATACCAAAACATGAATGACTTAATTATGTTTGCTTAAAAAAGATTAAATGAATACTTGTCAATGAACTTATAAAAGTTTAAAATAACTTGGTATAATGAAATTAATTATAATTATATTAGAAATTAGGCATCTTAAAACAATAAACTATTTAGGAAATATATGAGTTTCTTTAGGGGCTAAAACAACTTTTCTGAAGAATTCAAACTATTACCACTCTCACAACACAAAGATAAACCACTTGGTCACTTGGCTTATGGTTGGGGACTATAGCATCACTCATGATGATTATCTTTACATATTGAGGTCATTAAAGAGTCTTAATAACTTGACATAAAAAATGCTATAGTTTTTAATCTTATAAGGTTTTGGAAATTTGTTTTTTATATAACAAATAGATTTTTTGAGAAAATAAACCACTTGTTTCATAGAATTGTAAAATCATTTGAAATCCCAAAGTAGAAACACCAAATTGTGAAAAGTTCAAATATTCTTCAGCAGAATTAGTTCATGCAAAATCAACTTCCCTGTTTTAAGAAACCTCTCGATGAAAAGCCATATCTAAGACATAGTTTCTCTTTGATGTATAATATTTTCATGTAGTTACTAGCTATAGTTATCTTTTCCACTTTCTATGCTTTGAATTATATCTAAGACATCTTATTCAAATTTACAAGGTTTCAAAATGTAACTGCTGGAAGCATATGATGATGCTTGAGGATCTCACATAGAAAGCAGTATTCTTAATCGATTTATCTGAAATTAATCCTCAGATGCATCTATCTATTTAAAGTAACTTTTTTTGGCTAATAGGTCAGATAAATTATAATCAAGATGACCTACATTTAAAATTATCAAAACAACAATTTGTTCATCATGTCAATACTATTGCTAAATCAATTGCGGCCATCGGTGGGTGTTTGAGAAATGCTATTAGAGTAATGGGCATACCTAGCTAAAGCCTTACATCAACCTATTAAGATTGTATGCATGTGCATAACTTTGCAGTTCATGATACATGTATAGCGTCAGGGATGTTCGCAAAAGACAATTATTAATTGCCCTTCAATAAACTTACGCAAAGAGCTTCTAAATTAAACCACATTTTTTTTTTTTTATTTTTTTTTTAGCTAACAAGTTTAAGCATTGTGATCAGTGGTAAAGTATCGATGCGTACTCATTTAAACCCCAACAAAAATGATGATTTCATTTTTAAACACTAAAAATAAGTGAAAACAAAATCCTTGTTTTTTAAAATGATTTTTCTAAATACAAGCAACCAAATGAGCACTAGTGAAAAATAATAATAATAATAAATAAAATAAAAATAAATAAATAAATCACTAGTGCGAAATTGAAGTGTAAGATCTACCTTGACATTGGTTGAGCAGAGTCTAATTGCCTCTTCAACATCAGTAATGGCTCTCACCAGTGGTTTCTAACATCAAATTCACATGGACACGATTTGAAAAAAGGACCAACTAATCGAATCGTCAAGGAGTTATTTGCCTGGTAATCGATAAGCATCCAAGTAATGTTTCTTCCCCATCTTCACATACTTGTTACCCCAGCTCTAGTTGGAATGCGATGGAGTTATGAAACAAAAATCTAAAACACCACCTTTTGTTTTAAAAGTATGGAGACAGAAATGAGAAGGGGTTTCACCTTGAGTTCGATTGTGGCATTCTTTGAGTGTGCAATGGCATCCAAGTCCTCCCCTTTCTATCGGTGATGAGAGGCTGAACCACCATCACTAGCTCTGCTTTATGCTTTTGCTTCTTCGAAGAAGAAGATGGACCAATTGATCTCCAAATACTAAAAGTGCAGAGTGGGCGAATTGAAACTTTGTGCAATGTTTCTTTTTTTATTTGCATGCCCAATTGATCTCCAAATGCTTTTCCTCATTTATTCTTTCATGTATCTATTTTAGTGGATTAGGTTGAAACCTTTTATATGCAACAATTTAATTCATTAAGTATAGTGGTTACTAAGGCTTTACATAATATCTATCCTTTAATAAGATATATTAGATCATTTTATTTTAAGGTTTATTATTATGTTATTCATCAATTTTAGTTTTTTATCATATGATATCATCTAACACTACCTTTATCGGTCCCAAGTCGGATGTGAAAAGTGGAGAATTGTGATAGGGACGACTGTAAAACTCAAAATAATCATGACATAAATCCTTTAAAACATTGTGTTATCTAGGCGTCCTTGGAAGCGATGTCTTTAATATATGAATATAGTGAAAAGTGTGCAATCGAGCATTCGGTGTAGTGTTAAATAAGCAAGGGTTCTCACATTATGGACGAATGCAGGTAAAAGAAGTTAGTCCATGAAACTAGAATTAGGTTAGGAACTTAGAATATAGATACTCTTATAGGTAAATTAATGGAATTAATAAATATTATGGTTCATAGGAAGATAAATTTTTTATGTGCTCAAGAAACTAAATGGGTTGGGGAGAAGGCCAAGGAGATTGATAGTTTATGTTTTAAACTTTGATATTTAGGTAGAAGTCGGATTAGAAATTGTGTATGTGTGATTAAAAATAAAAATTTGAAGAATAATGTTATAAATATTAGTAGATGTGGAGATAGAATTATAGCTTTAAAGATTATTATTGGTACTAAGATTATCAATGTTATAAGTATTTTTACTCTCAAGTAGGTTTGGATGTAGATTCAAAAGAAAATTTTTAGAATGAATTAAAGAGATTAATATAAAAGAAACATATGAAGAAAAAATATTTATTGGAGAAGATTCAAATGGACATGTTGGTAGAGTGGTAGAAGATTTTAAAAGTATTCATGGATATGGATTTGGAATGACTAATGAAAAATGTAAGACTATATTAGATTTTGCTTTAGCCTATGATTTTATAGTTGCTAATACTTTGTTTGAGAAAAGATATTAACATATTATTACTTATAAAAATGGATCTAGTAAAACACAATTGATTATTTTCTGATATGAAAAATAGATTGTTTAGATTGTAAGGTCATTCCAAGTGTAAGTTTAAGTACCCAACATCGATTATTAGTTTTAGATTTTGAGATGAAAGATTGAAAGATGAAAAATAAATCAAATTATTGTCATAGGATTAGATGAGGCACTTAAAAAAATACTAATAAAAATATTTTTAAAAGCAAGTTACAAGAGCTTAGAATTTGGGATGTTCATAAGAAAGTTAATGTTATCGGGAAAAAAAGTAGCAAGTGAAATTAAGCAAGTCGTAAAAATTGTGCTTGTAGAATAAAAAAAAGCTTCTTTTAATAAAAACAGTATGTGGTAGAGTCAAAATATGCAAGCAAATTTAAGAAATTAGATGCATTGTTATAAAATTTGGTTTAGGTGTAAAAACTAAGAGAATTGAGAAAGATATAAAGTGACCTGTAGAGATTCTAAGAAAGTAATATATAAAAAAATAGCTTTTAATGATTTATATAATAGATTAGATACTAAAGAAGGTGAAAGATGTATGTATAATTTAGCCAACCAAAGAGATAGGAGAAGCAAAGATCTAGTTCAAGTGAAGTGTATTAAGGATGAAAATCATAAATTACTTTTCTTAGAAAAGGATATTGAAAATAGGTGGATGAGATATTTTGATAAACTTTTCAATGAAGAATTTGAAAATATGATTAATTTTAGCAACCTTAATACTCAAAATAAAAATAGAAAATTTTGTTTTTATCGTTGTATTAGTAAATTTGAAGTGTTAGAGAAGCTTTAAAAAAATGAAATGTGGAAAAATAGTAGGGCCTGATGATATTCCAATAGAAGTGTGGAAATGTTTAGAAGATCAAGGAATTTATTGTCTTACAAATCATTTTAATGTTATTTTAAAGACTAAAAAGATGTCAGATGAGTGGAGAAGGAGTTTGTTGGTTCCTATATTTAAAGGGGACGCATAATAGTGTGCAAATTATAAAGGAATTAAGTTAATGTGTCATACATTAAAATTATGGGAGGGAGTAATTGAGCATAGCTTATGATGTGATATAAAAGTTTATCACAATCAATTTGGTTTCATGCTAGATAGATCTACTATGGATATTATAAATTTGCTAAGAGGCTTGATGGAGAAGTATAAAGAAAGTAAGGAGGATCTATATATATTATTTATTGATTTATAGAAAGCTTATGATAAAGTTTCAAGAGATATTCTTTGGAGAGTTATAGAAAAGAAAGGAGTTAATATTGGTTATATTCAAGTCATTAAGGATATGTATACTAGAGCTATTACTTGTGTCCAAACACAAGGAGGATTGACAAAATTTTTCCTATTTCAGTTGGATTACATCAAGGATCAGCTTTAAGTCCTTATCTTTTTTTGCTTTAGTTATGAGTGCTCTTACTAAGCATTTACAGGGAGATGTACCTTGGTGTATGCTTTTTGCTAATGATATTCTTCTTGTTGATAAGACTAGAGAGGGAGTCCAAGAGAAACTTGATTTATGGGGGTCAATCTTAGAGTCTTAAGGTTTTCGTTTAAGTAGATCTAAAGCTAAATATACGGAGTATAATTTTAGTTGTAGAAGTTCTAGTGGTAGTGTTGTGACATTAGCTGAACAAGTCATTAAAAAGAGTGAGTGATTTAGATATTTAGGCTCTATTGTTCAAAATGATGGTAAAATAGATGGAGATGTTATTAGTAGAATTCAAGTTGGATGGTTGAAGTGGAGGAAAGCATCTGGCCTGTTGTGTGATAGAAAAGTACTGTTTAAACTTATAAGAAAATTTTTATAAGATGGTGGTAAGATCTACAATGATTTATGGTATAGAATGTTGGCCAATAAAAGAGAAGCATAAAACTAAGTTAAGTCTTGCAAAGATGAGGATGCTCAGGTGGAAGAGTGGCTTTACTCTTAGAGATAAAATGCGAAATCAGTATGTTCAAAAAAAGTTAGAGTAGCTGTAGTGGCAGATAAGATCAACGAGAGTTGCCTTAGATGGGTTGGCCACATAAAGCGTTGACCGTCTGATGACTCGATTAGGAGAGTAGATGCATTAGATTTCTTATGTTAAGAAAGGTAGAGGTATGCCAAAAAAGACTTTGTTAAGATGTATAAAAAATGACCTTACTATACATGAATTAAATATGGATTTGACACATAATAGGACACAATGGAGAGGAATGATTCATGTAGCTGACCCCACTTAGTGGGTTAAAGGCTTGTTGTTGTTGTTGTTGTTGTTGTTGTTGTTGTTATTGTATCATATGATATCATCTATATCATTCTTTTGGAAGATCCCACTTGATTGATCCTTTATTTTTCATCGCTCTTCAAAAGTCATTAATTATATTTAATAATTATTCTACTTTTGTTATCATTATAATACATTTTGTATCATTTTAGTTTTTATGAATATCACCATAATGATATAATCCAACACATCAACATGTTACATTTCACAATAAATATATAAAGTCCATTAATTTTAATCATCTTAAAAACAACCAACACGCTTTTTATATATCTTAAAACTTCAACAACATTAAAGAAATAAGCATTTACAACATTATAACATTTAGGGTGTTTACATATACACCATCAAAGTCTTGTTTTTTTAATGTCTAACATCAAAAGTCTTAGTATTTGATTTCCAACACTAAAACTTATTAATTGATAAAAAAAACCACTGTTAATAGTTTGTTACCTTCCTCAAACCTTCATTTTCTGTTGCATCAAAAAAGGGTACTATCGACGTTGTCGATTTATGTCGCCTCTCTATTGTTGTAGCCAAATCAAATACACACATCACTGTAATTTAAGTGGTAGAAATTACCATGATTGTAATCCGTTGTAAAGAAGGAGAAGGAGATGGTGTTGATAGCATATTGTTACTTCTAGTGGGACTTCGTCGAGAGGCATTGCTGAAGCACATGACCATGATAAGGGATGGCAATGTGCAGTGGCCTGCATCAAAGGGGATGCCTATTGCCACCGAACATAAACCAAGCTATGGATCTTCGCAGAAATTGATCAAGCTCTCTTGCAAATGGGGATTTCGAGTCCTCGCCATCCTCACCTTCACCTTAGAGAAGTAGTACCACCCCATGGTTGACTTTTTGGGTATTTTGTTTTGGATTTTATTTTATATGCATGTATACTATGCTCTTTCTTCATGTCCACTGACTCAGCTATGAATATTGTTTATTACCTTTGCCGTCAAAGGTTGATTTTGATGATTCTCTTTGAAAATATATTCAAGAGCATATTGGGAGATTTTATGAGGTGTTGATCATTCTGAGTATATTTATTTCATGTATTGTTAGAAAACTATACTTATCACTTTATCAAAATCACTTTACTATTATTTTGGGTGTGGTGCTATAAATATAAAGTTAAGATTTCAGATGTTATATTTGTAAATAACAGGGTTTTCAATGATATGCATATAAATCCCTCTCACAAATATTATATTATTTTTTTAAATTAGGTGTAATCTACACATTAAAGTGAAGCTTTATATAAACCATTTATATGTTGTTTGGTGAACCCTTAGTTTGGCTATAGATTTGTGTATATAAAACAATGTCTAATACATTGCAATGATATGATACATATGAAGAGATGAAGTAAAGTACTACAAA
Source organism: Cymbidium sinense (assembly GCA_021442155.1). Classification (NCBI taxonomy): domain Eukaryota; kingdom Viridiplantae; phylum Streptophyta; class Magnoliopsida; order Asparagales; family Orchidaceae; genus Cymbidium; species Cymbidium sinense. The sequence continues at coordinate 35,866,282 of CM038232.1, forward strand.
CTATAAATTCAACTATTGTCTACTCATTAAATCAAAATCTATGATGATTTCACACATTTTATTCCATGAGTTCTTAACTCTATTTTGTTAAAAATTTTGCACATAACTTTATTTTCTACGTGAACACAATCTTGAAGAGATGAATTATGCTCAAAAATGTTCCAAATATAATTTGAATATGATTGTAATAATTAATATGACATCTACTATTTATTAAAGTTCAAAAATTGTTTTTTTTTTGCATGTAAATAATATTCTAATATTCAAATATAGTTTAGAACACCTATGTTAAGTTCGCACTTTATTTTGTTTATAAATCTAATGATGTTTTTATTTTTATCTCCTTTCTATTAAAACTTATGATGATCCTAGATAAATCTTTCCAAAACTAAATAACTAGAAATATACAATAATTAAATTTGAACAAAGTATGATTGAAATAGATAGATGACTATTGTTAAGCTTTGTTATAAGTTAATCATGCAAGTTCTATGATTATTAGAAATGTAAGTTGTTGAGAATATAAATATTTGTGTATTTTCTGGTGTTTGAATGTTCACATATCTCTTGCTCAAGAGTATGACTTATATTATTAAATTAAAAGGACATTTTAGTTTAAAAATTTTTAAGAGTATTTATCAAAGAAATCAAGATCATGAATATTTGATGAATTAAGTGTATTATAATACGTATAAAGTTAAATATCTCAAAATATAGGCAAATTTAAATATATCCCTCAGAATTTAATTATTTATAAAATAATATTTAAATTTTTAGTCAACAAATTTTTACTAATTTATAAATTTTAAAATATAATCTTAACCTTCTTCTTTTTTCCATTAAATTTCCAAATATTTGATATTGGTGCAAGAAAATGGTATTGTTAGTATTATTTTTTTTATGAAATTAAATTTGAAAATGAGTTAGATTTTAATAGTTTGTTTATAATTTAGAAAAAAAATGAAATAATAAAAATTCGTTCCCCTGGTCAGTTCGTAATTCCAGGCCACCATCGAGGAAAGAAGAGTAAATTGCTTGTTTAGGGTTTGGCGCCAGGTCTCCCGTTGCCGATTTAACCCATTCTAACTAATGCGCCGTCCAAGAAAGGAGGTGGATCGGAATCAGGGGACTGCGAGGAGCTTGATCGACGTCAGCACTTCGCAGGATAAATGGGAGTTTCAGGGTAAGATAGTACAAATGAGTAGCAATAACTCGTCTCCTCTTCAACATCTCCTTCGGCTTACCTTTCACTTGAATTTATTCAAGCTTTCTTTACTGGTTGTCAGATTCTCATGTGTCTGTTCAACAATTAGGTTATTCGCAGCGTATTAACGTATAAATTAGTTTTTTTTTTCTTTTGATTTCGGCAGTTTTATCAGTACCAAGTGGTTGGTCGTGCCCTTCCGACCCCAAGCGATGAGCATCCAAAGATTTATCGCATGAAGCTGTGAGCTACTAATGAAGATCCAAGTTCTGGTAGGCTAGGCAACCTTTTGTCCAACGCTGAAATTCTGTATATATTTAATAATTTTTGTATTGATTTGATTTTCGCTTTGTAATAGACTTCCTGAGAAAACTAAATAAGGTGAAGAAAAGCAATGGCCAAGTTCTTGCTATCAACGAGGTTCCTTCTAGTCTATTGTTCTCAGGTTAATTGTCCTTTTGAAATACTAATTTTATTGGTACCAGCAATGAACTTATTTTTTTTCGTTGATGCTGAAAGGTAAGTTTTAAGTTTCTGTATTTTGCATACTAGAATTTTCACTGATATTTTAAATTATAAGATGAACTATGCTTATGGTTAATCTTACCATAAAATTTGTATTGGTTTCTTTTCCTGTACTTTTGTTTAATTATTTTTAATAGTTTTGGTTTTATGCTTTTGTGACATGAATGAGTTGGGATTACCAGTTTCATGTCGATTGGGTTTCTTAATTTATTTAGTAGTTTTCTGAATTGAAAACATTCTGTTAATTTTTTTTCTTTGAGGGATAGCAAGATAGGAAGATAATTCCCGTTTCAAATACTTATTGTGTCATTTTTTCTATTATTTGTATTTTATTCATCATTTTTAAATTCTAATTTATGCTTGCTGTAATTTCTATATATCACCACTATAGATGCCTAGGAACTGGAAAAGGAATCGAAGGTGATATTGCCAACTAAAATTGGAGCCCATATTAGACCTTAAAATGGAATAAAATAAAATTAACTAGTGGTTCATCCAATTTAACATATTGACATTTTCGTAGGTAATGAAGTTTGGTTGCTCAACCACTTCTATGTTTGAGATAGACATAGTATCTAATCTTTGATAATAAATGCTCAAGCATATGAATTGTGAATACAATTATTTCTCTCCATCCAAATGCTATATAAGAAAATCAAAGTAATTAGAAGATATTATTTCTTGTTAAAGACCTAGATTGGTTAGCTAAATAATTTCAATGGTAGATTTGATAAGTTAGAGCATTCTTGCAAATGGTAATAGTTTGTGCTTTCAACTAGATAGCTAGAGACCTAACTTATCAAGACGAAGAATGCCCTTTTTAATAAGGGCATCGGAAGAGGAAAAAGAATTTCAATAGGGGAGAAGAGCATTTGATGTTAAGGATTTCACTCTTGTAAGAAGAGTTATGAATGAACTTAGTAAAACAAATTTTACTCTCAGTGAGTTTAAAAGCACGTCTAGTAATTATGTAAAATTTGTCCTAAGAATATATAAATGGTCTTTGATGGTTTACATTTGGCTTTGCCAAAAATGAGATGATTAATGGAAATATCTTTTCAAATAGCATGTTTGAAATATGTCAACTTCAACATTCATTATTAAATAGGACAACATATCCACAATGAATGTAAATAAGAAGGGGGATAAGCAACAACCTTGTCCCATACTATTTTTTGAGTTAAAGTATCTTGAATTTACCATTGATGAAACTCTGTTGTGGGCATCAATAGTAAAAGCCTTGATTGATTTAATTAACTTGATGGAAATACCTTTAGTGGCTAGTCACTTATGGAATTGAGTTACATTCACATTGTTAAAGGTTTTGTAAATGTCAATTTTTGGAAAAAGAGCTTTGGTTTATAATATTGTTGAAATCATGAGGACCTTAATTGCAAGAATGCATTCATTAGAGGTCTTTTATTTTTAATGATTGTTGCTTGAGTAAGGTGAATAGCAAGAGACATAACCATCTGAAGTCTATTTGTGAGGTGTTTGGAGATAACCTTGAAGAAGGTGTTCTATAGTTAACCATTTTTAGTAGGATTTGTTAGTATGCAATTTCTTGGAAATTAGGGCTATAATAGAATATTTAGTTAAGTTGGGAAGTTTATCGGTGTGAAAGAATTGGTTGACAACCAACATTTCAGATCTTATTAGCCACCAACTTGGAAAAAGAAGAATTTGAAAGTGAAACCATTTTTGCTGCTATTGATTCCCATTATAAAGAAGGGAGCAAGGTGTTTGATATTTGGGACTAGTTATTCAGTCATAAGGTTATATAGGAAAAAAGTTATTGGTCATAAAGAGTAATACAAAGGATTTGATGGCTTTAAAAGATATATTTAGGATTGTGAAAAAGTTTATTCATGATTAGCTCGTGTTAGAAGTTAAGAATTTGCGCTCAAATTATTCTTTAAGTAAGCGATAATATGCATATATTTTAAGCTTGATTTATAAACAAATTGAACACAAATAATTTTTTTTTTCGATTATGTTTGGCTCTTTTTAGCTTGAAATAAGTGTGTGTATATATATATATATATATATATATATATATATATATATATATATATATATATATATATATATATATATATATATATATATACGACACCGTGTGTTTGATGTGGGTTGTTTAACTTATAGTAACTTTGAAAACACCCTCCAAGATGAAGTTTTTTGACACATCAGCTTTTTTAATTGTTCATCCACATCAAATATTCCAACAGTTGAAATATTTTTCTGTATGTCATGTATGTTAATGACAAAATAGATGAATATAATCATGATGTTCTTTTTGTATTTTAGTTAGCTATGTTTAAATTTATTTTTTACTATAGGTTATGAGGTGTAAATAAGGCATTTTCGTATAATTTTTTAACCATTAAAAATTTAATGAAAACTTTAAAAAATCAATTTTATCAAACCTTATATAATGAAGTTTTTTATTTTTCTATGTAAGTTTAATTAATTTTATATCAAATTATTGATAATATAAATAGATAATTATATATAATAGTCATTCAATTAAATTTTCATTATAATTTATTGAATGTAAAATTCATACAATTTAATTTGTTATTCTAATTAAAATTTTAAAGATTTTTTTTTATTTTTTTTGTATAAAAAGTAAGTTAATTGTTCTCAATTGAATTCAAAATTTATAATTTTTGAGTGAAATATTGTTCTCAATTGAATTCGAAGGTAGAATAACTTTGATATATTTATATAAAATTACTTAATTGTTTCCTTAATTAAATTTTAGTAATTAATTATGAAAATGAATTATAAATTTCTCGTTAAAATGTGTTTTCAAGCAATTGAGTGTATGAATATTCATTCAAACTATGTTTCAAAATTTGAATTCCATTGAGAACAATTAACTTTATTTATTTTATTTATTATTTTATTATTTTATTATTTTTTGTTTTATATATATACAAAAATTAAAAAATCTTTGATTATTTAATTAGAATAATAAATTCATTTGTATGAATTTAACATTTAATAAATTACATAAAACTTTAATGGAATGACTATTATATATAAGTATTAATTTAAAATAAATTATTTATCTTAAAAATAATTTAATATAAAATTAATTAAATTTACATAAGAAGTAAGAACTTCATTATATAGGATATGATCAAATTCATTTTTTAGTTTGTTAAAAGTTATATTTTGTATAAAAAATGTTTTATTTTCACCTCATAATTTGCAGAAAAAATAAATACATACACCATTTTTTTTAAAAAAGAACATCTTTGTTTTATATATCTATTTTGTTGTCAACATACATGACATTGAGAAATATTTCAACTATTGAAATATCTATTATGACTAATAAAATAAAAAAAGTCGATTCTATAAATTCAAGTGTCTAGTATGCCACTTTATCAAGGCATTTTTATTTCTTTTCAAATTTTCTCGTAATTATGCTCTAATCACTAATTTATTTTCTTTTCATGTTCGTTAATTCTCCTAAATAATATATGTATATATGAATATATCAAGCTGTCGAGCAGAGTTGTTTGGGTTCATTTTTTTTTATAAAGCGAGCTTAAAATGTCTATTTGTCTTTAGCTCATCTACTTAATGAACGATTAAAATATAAGTTACTTAATGAGCTGAATGCCACTATCTCTTCCTCAACAAAACTTAATGTAACCTATTTATGATGGTAAAGAGTAATTTGTGTCATCCATATTATCAGAAATAATGATAAAATATTTACATATAGATGCAAACATAATTGACTTGTATAAGGAGGAAATGTGTTTTTCTATATATAATGAAGGTAAGACTTTTTTTCAGAAGCATGCCGCTTTGGTGTCGGCATCAATCCATATCAATCATCATTAAAATGAATTATCAAAATAAGGCGTGATCTTCATGCTAAAACTCATTTCAATATATGGTTATGGCTCATTTACGTGCGTAATACATCATTTCAGCATAAATGAGATTTGTGTAAAGTTAATTTTATTGAGAAGATCATGAGATAATTAATTAATCTTCAAAATAAAAAAGATTTTGATAGCATGTATTGGAATTTTTTATTCATAAAAATACTATAAAGTAGTTTATGAGGATGAGAAGTTTAGCCAAACTAGTACTACTAACATATTATATTTATATTAAAATAAATTATGAAACAACCATAATATCCATCGAGGCATAGAAAAATAAAAAATTATTTTTGTTGTTATCTTTTGAATGAATTATATCAATCTTTATTTAAAATTTAAAATTTTTTGATTATAAATTATCTTTTTTTTATCATCAATTAGAAAAATATATTATAATATCCTAATTAAAATTGATGAGAAAGGGTTTTAAAAGTATTATTATTATTTTGATATAAATATAATATATTAAAAATTTATATTAAATCATTTCAAAATAAATTCAAAAATTTTAAAGTCTTTTATGATGAGCCAAAAAGTTGACTAAAATATTCTAATATAGTTTTTCCATTAAATTTTTTTTACAACATTTGCATAAAATTAATTGTGTCATTTTGATCATTATAAAAAGTATAGGTTACAATTAATTTTTTGATTATTTTATGATTATATTTAGAGCTACATCATTTTCATTAATGAGATTTAAAGAAGGAAATATAAAGAGGGTTTTATTTTTTTCAATCACCTAATTACCATTTAATTTATCAAACAACATGAGAATGTCCATAACTTTAATTCTATCATCAATTGAAATGAAATTCAGGTATTCAATTGAAAAATATTCCTGTTTAAAGATTATATTTTATAATTTAATTTTTTTGTTAAATGCACTTATATTAATATCAATAAATTATTTTCAATAGAGAAATGTTTTTTCTTAAAGATTATAAATCATGAAGCATTAATTGTTAATTAATTGTGTATATTTTTCAAACCTTGAAATAATAATTTAGGTGTATTTTAGTATTAAAATATTATATGCTCATTATATTCTTGATAATATTATGAATCTATATTATTCCCTTTTAAATGTTTGTTTCTTATTCTTCTTTTAAAAAAATGCAGGAGATTTGTCTTTATTCATTCACTCTCTTTTTTTGATGTCGGTTCTTTTGATACATCTTTTCAAAGCAAGTTCTATTTGGTAGAATTTACTAATTATTACTTATGAAGAAGATCCATTCTCAATCTTGTCATTTTATAATTATTCATTGGATTCTTTAAAGGAAATTTAATAAGCAATTGAAATAGAGATTATATATTTTCTAAACTACCAGAAATTAGTTATCTCAAGTTTTAAGCGTGGAGGAGCAAAGATCTCAAATTCTAAATATGGGTAAAATCATCAAACAAATAATGTCCATGACAATTATTACAAATATCATGGTGGAAAGTGATAATCAACAATATAATAAATGTACCATAAATTTTATGATTTATCATTTTGAGGATTCAATGACACCACTATCTCATTCTCAACAAAGCTTAATGCAACCTATTTATGATGGTAAGGACCAATTTGTGCCACATATATCATCAGAAATAATGATAAAATATTCACATATAGATGTAAATATAACCGGCTTATACAATGAGGGGATGAGTTTTTTATATATAATGAAGGTCGAAGGAAATATTTCTTTTCATGTGGCAATGTGTTGATGTTGATGTCAATATCAACTTTAATATCAATATCTTCGTTAAAAATCGATTACCAAAATATGATCATGATACTTCATAACAATCAAAACTCATTTCAACAATATGATTTTGGCTCTGCTAACCTGCATGTAATAAATTGTTATGAAGCATGATGATCCTATTTTGGTAATCTATTTTTAATGAAAGCATTAATATTGGAGTTGGTGTTGACATCAACGACATTATTTACTAAAAGAAGTCTTGCTTTCGATTTTTATTATCTATAGAAAAACTCATCTACTATTTATATAAGTTGGCTATGTTTGTATCAATATGTGAATATTTTATCATTATTTTTGATAATATGGTGAAATTGCTCATTTCATTAAATAGGTTGCATTAAGCTTTGTTAAAGATGAGTAGTAGTGTTTATGGATACTAAAATGATATGTCATATGATTTATGGTGCATTCATTATATTGTTGATTATTATTTTTCATCATGACATTTGTAGTAGTTGTCATTATCACTGTTTATTTTAGTGGCTTTTGTTTCATATTTAAAATTTGAGGAGGTGATTTTTGTTATTTCATAGTTAGAACTTGAGGTGGTGGCTCTTCTAGGTAGTTTAGGAAATCTCCAACTTCTATTTCAATTGCTTGTTGAGTTTTTTTTAAAAAAAAATCTAAGAAAAAATTATGAGATGACAAAATTGAGGTGAATTGACCTTCTTCATAAATACAATTGGGTGATTCAATGTAGCCTGATCAAGTAATCAAAACTCATTTTAACAATATGGTTATGACTTCACGAACTTGCAGGTAATAAATTGTTATGAAACATTACGGTTCTATTTTGGTAATCCATTTTTAATGAAAACGTTGATATTAGAGTTGGTGTTGATATCATTATTTATACATTATCACCTATAAAGAAGCTTTGTCTTCGATTTTTATTATATATAAAAAAACTCATCTTCTTTATACAATTTGGTTTTGTTTTGTCTATATGTGAATATTTTATTATTATTTCTGATGATATGAGTGACACAAATTGATCATTGTTATCGTAAATAGGTTACATTAAACTTTATTGAGGATGAGGTAGTGGTGTTATTGGATTCTCAAAATGATAAATCATAAAATTTATGATGCATTTATTATATTGTTGATTATCAATTTTCGCCATGATATTTGTAATAGTCATGGTCATTGTTTGATCTGTTGGCTTTTGCTCCATATCAAAATTTGATGTGTTTGTTCCTTCATAGTTAGAACTTGAGGTGATGGCTCTTCTAAGTAGTTTAGGAAATCTCCAATTTCTATTTCAATTGATTGTCGGGTTTCCTTTAAAAAATTTATGGAAGGATTTTGAAATAATAAGATTGAGGTGGAGGTATCTTCTTTATAAGTGCAATTAGGTGGTTCAATGTAAGTTGACAAAGTAGTAGCTTCTTTGCTTGAAAATGTGTATTTGAAAAGAGTTGGTTGTCATAAGAAGAGTTGTGGATTGATGAGTGAGTGAAATTTATTTTTTTGAAAGAGAAATAAAAAATAAGCACTTAAAAGAGAATAATATAAATTTATCATAATATTATCAAGAATTTAATGAACATATAATATTTTAATATTAAAGTACACTTAAATTGTCATTTTAAAGTTTGAAAAATATATACAATTAATCAAAAATTAATTCTTCATAATTTGTGATTTTTATGAAGAGATATTTTTCTATTGAAGATAATTTACTAATATTAATATAAGTAAATTTAATAAAATAAAAAAAAAATAAATTATGAAATTTGATCTTTAAGTAGGAATATTTTTCAATTGAATATTTGAGTTTTATTTTAATTGATTATAGAATTAAGATTATGAATATTCTCATATTGTTTGAAAAATTAGATGAATGATTAGGTGATTTAAAAAATAAAATTCTTTTTATGTTTTCTATTTTAAATCTCATTAATGAAGATGATGTAGTTCTAAGTATAATCATAAAATATTCAAGAAATTAATTGTCACCTACACTTTTTATAGTAATTGAAATATCACGATTAATTCTATGCATATGTTGTAAAAAAATCAATGAAAAAAAATTATATTAGGATATTCTAGTCAATTTTTTAGCTAGTCATGATAGGCTTTAAAATTTTTGGATTTATTTTAAAATGATATGATATAAATTTTTAATATATTCTATTTATATCAAATAATAATAATGCATTTAAAATTCTTTTTCATCAATTTTAATTAGGTTATTTTAATATGTATTTTTTCTAATTGATGATAATAAAAAAGATAATTTATAATCAAGAATTTTAAAATTTTAAAATGAAAATTGATATAGCTCATTTAAAAAGATAACATGATGTTAAAGAATAATATTCATTTAAAATATGATAAAATTTAGAAAAATTATCTCATGATTTTTAAAGAATTAAATAAAAAAATAATCTAAAAATAAAACAACTCAAAAAATTCATTTAACAAGGCGGTTGATAAGAATAATAACCAAATACTTATTGAATGATGATGATATTATGAAATTTCTCTTTCATCTTTTTTGTCAAACTTCTCCATCATATGTCTAAGATATTCAACCAAATAATATTGGAATGCATTTATTAAAAACTAATAAAAAGTGATAAAAAAAACATATTAGATATAATTGATTTGAATTACCAATATGAAATCATCATTGAAATTAATCTCATCGTAATGTCGTGCCCTTCTCTTTAATTGGATTTCTGCCTTCGCGTTTGGCTGAGAGCAAGTAATAAAATGGAAGTGTTTACTTCAGAGATAATGAAGGTGGCTTTGGGATTGTGATAAGCGGACAAGAGGAGCGAGAGAAATAACTAAATAAGCGGGAATGTTTTTTAAAAATAACAGTTCTAGCAGTTTGTGCCGTTAAGATCCGAGGACAACGGGCGATCTCGTGCTCCAGGTTCCGGCCGCTTTCGGCGCGACTGCTCGTTCGTTTGCTTCCACTGATAGGCTACGAGCCTAAGACAAAGTCATAATCCTAATTTTAACCTCTTATTTGATCTTGGACGTGCAAATTGGTCTAGTTCTTATTTCTGTGGCAGGATAAAAGGTACATGATCTCTTGGTAAGCGGAGGAACAAATCTCAAACGCCATTCTTAAGGTGCGGAAGGGGGAGCTTTTACTTGATCCACGAAGGCAACTGCTCCACTTGTGATTACCCGTCCACTCTCAATAGCTACTGTAAGAAATGATCCAATTCTATGTCGTTCTTGAAGCTTCCTGTGCTTATGTTATATTCCTTATGACATGTCCATGTTTTGATAAATGGTAAATCTTATGGGAACATCACTGAAAATAGAAAAGGGAGTTCATGAGATCGTCTTCATTAGGGTTTTCTCTTTTCTTAATGATAAATTCTATGTTTAGTTGTCCATTGAATGTCACATACTCATGCTTTCATCGATCTTTTGTTTACCTTGTCTAAATAAAGGAGATGAAATTCTTGGTATACATAAAGAGGGAAGCTTCTGAGAATGATGGAAAGATGGGGAACCTTGAGCACTCTAGAAGGTTCATATTATTTTTTATTATGACATGGAACACTGATGTATATGCTGTGGCATGGAGAGATCTAGAACCATGCATATTAATGTATTCTAGAATATTCTTTTCTTTATTCTTGGGATAGGACTATAACAACCTTATTTGGGATCATCCAAGGAAGCAAGGATTCCAAGCATTGTAAAGTTCCTTCACATAGTGAAGTACTTTCCTTACTTCCAACCTCTCTTCTCTAAAAGAGTTTTGAGCATTCTAGTCTTGCATTGCGAGGGTTAGGCTGACTTAGTATCAGGTGAAGGAGTGCTAAGGCCGTACGGGTGACTTGGGAAAAGTTTCTTCGTGACAGTTGGTATTAGAGCCAAGGTTGGAGGCATGACGAAGGCTTGCAAGGAACAAGTTGTTGGATCGGAGACCACGAATGTGGAGTCATCTCATGTTCGAGGTAAGTGAGACGGATCAGAAAGTGGGATGTCCAAGAGGTAATCTGCTTTGAGGCCTTTGTGGAGGCTATGGGCATGGAAGAGATAGAATCTAAAAATTTAAGAGTGCACCATCCACTCATCATCGAGACAATTGGCAGATCGCTCTATCAAATGGCAAAATGTTTTAATAGAGCTGTGATGCAAATTATGAGGAGGAGATGAGTATTTGCTTGGAAATTTTACATTTATTAAGAGAATTAGCGATCCAGCGACCATTGTTGAAGCCAAGGGATAGTGCCTAAACCAAAGTATTCTTTATTGCAAAGTTTCTTGCTTAGTGAAGTGCTTTTCACTAATTCTCTCTTAAAGAGTTTTTTTCTTATCTGCGTAGTTTATGACTTAGCTTAAAAGTGGTGACTTGGGAAAAGTTTCTGTAACAATTTTCTTATGGCTATTCATCCTCAAGTGTAAGAGCTTGGGGAAAGAAGTGCATGACTATGGTGATGCATGTGTACAATTGCATGTAAAGTGGACAATGTGAAGATGAAGAGAGGAGACCAAAAGAAGAGCACATTTTTTTTTGTTTTACAAGATATAATTATATAAAAAAATTTAAGAAAAAATGAGAATTGTGTGATATATTTAAACTCATAATTTTTTTATCTTTCTTTATGTTGTGAAAGAATTATTGTTAAAATTAGTTGGTCTTGAAATTATTTGTTTTAATTTATTAAGATTTTGTTAATATTGATCATTGCATGATTCATATTGTTATATATGGTGTTTTTTTCGCTAAAGTTTTGTAATTGACAAATGCTTGTTAACTAAATAGATAATAAATTTTATTTTCAATTTTTGGGAGGCTTATGATAGTTAGCTGCAAATGAGTTGAGATTGAGTCACTGGTTTGAACTTGAGCTCAATTAATTTAGAGTTCAAATTTGAGCTTAATTCTACAAGTTCAAGTTTCTCATTTTTTATCAAAGGAAGAAAATTTTAATTTAAGTAATTATTATAATGAATGATAAAACGAATGAAAAATTAGAAAAAAAAATAAATTATATAAAGAAAATAATATTTAAATTTTAGATATTTTTTTAATTTTATATTTAAACTATTGAATTTAAATATATTTTAATTATATTATATAATAATATTTTAAACAAATTGATTCATATGTTATTGAGTTAGGATAAATTTGACTTGTTAGTTCATTGAGTTTGATTCACATGGCATTTTATTATGTTGAGCATATACTCAAAATTATTTGATTATTTACATTGCTAGTTTTGTATTTTTGAATTGGTCTTTTGCATGTAACATCTTAATTAATTATCTTTGTTTATTGCATCTAATTTCTTAATCAATTGAGTACTGTAATAAATGTGATATTTGTTTGTTTTTTGTCTTACTCTTATATGCTTTTATATTATTATTAATGTAAACTTTCTTTCTTAACATTAGAGCTTTTCTATCTTGAAATATCTTAGTAATAAACTTATTGATCTTGTAGCCAATGGCATGTTTTTATTATCATTTTATTTTGTTTTTCTTACTCTATTAATTAGGATCTAGGAATATAGGTACTCTTACAGGTAAATTAATGGAATTAATAAATATTATGGTTCATAGAAAGATAAATATTTTATGTGTTCAAGAAATTAAATGGGTTGAGGAGAAGGCAGATGATAGTTTAGGTTTTAAACTTTGGTATTATAAAGTCGAACTAGAAATGGTGTAAGTGTTATTATAGATAAAGTTTGAAGGATAATGTTATAAATATTAATAGATGTGGATAATTATACTTTAAAGATTATTGTGATCTTAGATTATCAATGTTATAGTTCATGCTCAGTAGGTTTAAGAAGAAAGAAAAATTTTGTAATGAATTAGATGGATTAATACAAAAGATACTATTGAAGAAAAAATATTTATTGGAGGAGATTTAAATGGACATGTTGGTAGAGTGGTAAGATTTTAAGTATTCATGGTAGTTATGGATTTGGAGTGACTAATGAAGAAGGTAGGGTATATTATATTTTGCTTTAGCTTATGATTTTCTAGTTGCTAACACTTTATTAAAGAAAAGAGATGAACATATTATTACTAATAAAAATGGATTTAGTAAAACACAGATTGATTATTTTCTGATAAGAAAAATAGATCGTTTAGATTGTAAAGATTGTAAGATCATTCCAAGTGAAAATCTAAATACCCAACATCGATTGTTTATTTTAGATTTTAAGATGAAAGGTTATAAGAGAAAAAATAAATCAAATTATTATCTTAGAATTAGATGGGGACACTTAAAGAACACAAATAAAAATATTTTTAAGAGCAAGCTACAAGAGATTAGAATTTGGGATGTTCATGAGGAAGCTAATATTATGTGGGAAAAATAACAAGTGAAATTAAGCAAGTTGCTAAAGATGTGTTTGGACAATCAAAAAAAGCTTCTTTTAATAAGAATAGTTGGTGTAGTGGTGTGCAAAAAAAAGATAAAAATAAGAAGTATTGTTATAAAACTTGGTTTAGATGTAAAACTTCGAATTGGGAAATATATAAAGTGGCCGGTAGAGATTCTAAGAAAATTGTATATGATGCAAAAAATTTAGCTAGTGATTTATACAATAGATTAGATACCAAAGAAGGTGAAAGATGTATGTATAAGTTAATAATCAAAGAGATAGAGAAGTAAAGACATAGTTCAAGTGAGGTGTATTAAGGATGAAAATAATAAAATATTTTTTTAGAAAAAGATATTGAAAATAGGTGGATGAGGTATTTTGATAAACTTTTCAATGAAGGATCTGAAAGTACGATTGATTTTAGCAATCTTAATATTCTAAATAAAAATAGAAAATTTTGTTTTTATCGTTGTATTAGTAAATCTGAAGTTAGAGAAGCTTTAAAGAAATTGAAATATGGAAAAACAGTAGGGCCGGATAATATTCCAATAGAAGTGTGGAAATGTTTAGGAGATCAAGGAATTTCTTGGCTTACAAATCTTTTTAATGTCATTTTAAAGACTAAAAAGATGTCAGATGAGTGGAGAAAAGTTTGTTGATTCTTATATTTAAGAATAAAGGTGATGCATAAGAGTGTGCAAATTATAGAGGAATTAAGTTAATGTGCCATACATTAAAATTATGGGAGAATAGTGAGCATAGGTTACGATGTGATCTGAAGTTTCTCACAATCGGTTTGGTTTCATGCGGTAGATCTACTATGGATGCTATACATTTGTTAAGGGGTTTGATGGAGCATAGAGAAAGTAAGGAGGATCTACATATGATATTTATTGATTTAGAAAGCTTATGATAAAGTTTCAAGAGATGTTCTTTGGAGAGTTCTAGAACAAAAGGAGTTAATATTGGTTATATTCAAGTCATTAAGGATATGTATACTAGAGGCATTACTTGTGTCCAAACACAAGGATGATTGACAAAATATTTTCCTATTTTAGTTAGATTACATCAAGGATCAACTTTAAGCCCTTATCTTTTTACTTTAGTTATGGATGTTCTTACTAGGCATTTACAAGAAGATGTACCTTGGTGTATGCTTTTTGCTGATGACATTCTTCTTGTTGATAAGACCAAAGAGGGAGTCCAACAGAAACTTGAATTATGGAGGTCAACTCTAGAGTCTAAAGGTTTTCATTTAAGTAGATCTAAAACTGAATATATGGAGTGTAATTTTAGTTGTAGAAGTTCTAGTGGTAGTGTTGTGATATTAGTTGAACAAGTCATTAATAAGAGTGAGCGTTTCATATATTTAGGCTCTATTGTTCAAAATGATGGTGAAATAGATGGAGATGTTATTTGTAGAATTCAAGTTTGATGGTTGAAGTGGAGGAATGCATCGGCTTATTATGTGATAGAAAAGTTCCACTTAAACTTAAGGAAAATTTTTATAAGATGGTGGTAAGACCGCAATGACTTATGGTGCGAGAATGTTGGCCAATAAAGAGAAGCATAAGACTAAGTTAAGTTAGAGATGAGGATGCTTAGGTGGATGAGTGGCTTTACTCTTAGAGATAGAATGCAAAATGAGTATATTCAGGAAAAAATTGGAGTAGCTCCAATGGTAGATCAGATTAGGGAGACTCGCCTTAGATGGTTTGGCCACATAAAGCGTCGACCGTCCGATGACCCGATTAGGAGAGTAGATGCATTAGATTTGCCTTATGTTAAGAAAGGTAGAGGTAGACCTAAAAGACTTGGTTAAGATGTATAAAAAATGATCTTAGTATACTTGATTTAAATGAGAATTTGACACATAATAGGACACAATGGAGACGAAGGATTCATGTAGCCGACCCCACCTAGTGGGACTAAGGCTTGTTGTTGTTGTATTAATATAACATATAGAATAATGACTTTAGGCTTTTAGTATTTGCAAGTTCTCTTGTAGATAAAAGCCAAGTAATCTATATCTAGTCAAATTATTGAATAAGGGTTGTATTTTTCTTCTCCTTATATCGACATGTATACATCATCATTATTATCGTCTTCATTAACCTATCCCAAGTATATGAGTTTTGACATAATGAATCCTCATTTTTCATTCGTAATATTTGAATGTTATCTGAGGTTTTAATTTTATTCTTCATAAATAATTTTGAATAACTTCTTTTGTTTTCTTAGTCTTCTAGCACATTTAATCAACTCTAAGAAGTGCATTTTCTACCATTAATTGTATATGTCTAAATTCTATAAGTCTATTTTTAGTTACCTTATATTTAAGAGGTATCAGTTAAACTTTTTTTGTGATTTAATTATTTTTTAATTTATATTTTTTTAGTTGTTTTCATACATTTACTTTTATATTATCATTTTTGTCACTAAACTTTAATATCGATACTTTTTTATAAAAATAAGCCCAATATTTGAATTCATACAATGTCAACTCTAATTGTGATTTTATAAAATTCAATTATACTCTTCTGATATCCTCTTATCACATAAAATTTAAGACACTTCATTTTAATTATTTAATATTAATTCTCTTAAGTTATATCATCACATATATCTTCATTCTTCTATATAGAAGATTATAGCTATTTAAATTTATCTTATTTAAATATCATTTATTTTTCAATAATATTGATTGATAATTATTAACACCATACTCACTAAAGATACATATCATATACTTAAGTTTTGACTATTAATTATACGACCTCTATCTTTTAAATATTTTTTTTCATTATGATAATTTATCATTTATTTCTTTAAATATCTCATTAGCTTGAATTATATCATTTTGAATGATCATACACCACACCACCTCATTTAAGTATTTATTGTATCTTTATAACCAATTTAAATGTATATATGAAATCCATGTTGATCTTTGATGTAAACTTATTATATTTCTAAATTATTTATAATACTAGTTAGTGCTTCATCACATATTTTAAATAATGTCACTACATCTTTGATACACATCTTTGTGCTTTAAAATATGCTAAATCAATTCTCTTAATACGAGATTACATGTCTTCTAAAGATTAATAAATAAAAACATCTAAATATCATATTTTTATTAATTGTACTTCTATATTAGGTGTTCTAACACAAAAATCAGTTTCAAAATTTATCTTTTTAGCATGAAATCAAATTGGTTCTTCTAAATTAATCTAATTTTTTGAAGCTTTTGTTCCATTTCTTGTTCCCATGAATTCATTGCATTACTCTCTAAGCTAATTTTTCCATAATTAGCACAATCTTAAGTACACTTTCATATTGAAATAACAATTTGTCTTCCACTTATGCAAGTAGCAATTACTGCATCTAGTATTGGCTATTTTAATTAGCTTATAAAACAAATAGCTCCAGTTACCAGCTCTTTGAGACTTGCCTTACGGTCGATGTAGGATTTAATATTTTTGTTAGGTGACTTGCCCCGAAATCACTATTTGGTGTTATTATGTCTACTTTCAAAACTAGCTGTGACCAATACAATCAGCAAGTTAATAAACTACTGCTCTCTTCAAGTTTACATGACTATATAATGAAATTGTTTATTTCCTTTTTTGAGTTTTCAGATTCTATAATTCAAACAGTTGTATGCATGATATGATGTTTTTAATGTATTGCTAGCTTGATATCATCAAACATTTGCCATTATGAATCATGAATTAGACAATTCATGTATCAATGAAATCAGGAGGAAGATTGTTGGAACAAAAAGAATGAGTTATCTTCGCCACTTACCATGTAGGTTGGTTCAAGAGCAACTTCAGAGAAGGTATGAAGCCATTTCTTTTGTATTTTTAACAAATTTTGCTAATTACCTATGTTGTATTGTTTAGGACATTGTTCTCACATGCCAAAATTTTCTTAGGTCACTATGAATTGAGCTTTGATTTGAGAGAAGCCCAAGTGATTTATTTGATCATTTAATTAATCTCGCAAAGAGCCCAAAAAGAAGGGCTCTTTCCACTACATTTTCAACTTTGTTGATTTTGATGTTTAATTGTTTTTGAGAAATTATCCTGGTTTTGATGTGGTTAGATTGACTACAATTTTCAATTTAACTATGCTCAGTATGTGTACTCTTCTTATTTTTAACATTCCTTGGCCTTGCTTTAAATTCTTTAATGTAGTGAAGAAAAAAAAGTCTTTTAATGTTGTTTGCTTTTAAAATGGTACGAGTCTGAGCTTAGCGTTATATTGCATTGAATTATAGTTGTATGTTAGTTGTGGTTTGACAAGGTATAACATCATTGAATAACAATCATAGGAAGATTATGTTGATTATAATGGTCTTTTTTTTTAAAAAAAATTGTTCTACTATATCATTGTTGGTGATTTAGGTTGTATGTTTTTTTATCATGCTTCTATTTATTTTGGTTTAACTCTACTTTTTTATGGCAATAGGAAAAGACTTTGAGGCATCTCTTCCATTGATTTTCATATTATATGAACCTAATTGATATAAGCTCTAAATTTATCCTCCAAAAACTTCATCAAGAATTTTGCATGCAACTTATTTAATTCAATGTCAATTGAAATCATGTGTGCTTCTCTCTCCATCCTAGTTAATCTATACTTGTTTATAATTTGTTTGATTCATTTGAAAAAAGATTCAATTTGAGGTTCACTTTTAGCTTTACTTTTAATTATAACTTGTGAACTATAATAATTTTACACATCATTTACTTTATGCATGCATAATGTGGTGCAAATTTATTTAAACTTTGTAATAGTTTAATGCCACTTAAATTAATATGTATGCCTCAAAAATTAAGAAATACTTAATAGAAAATAAATGTAATCAAGTCAAAATGTATATAATAATTAGGGTAACAAAATTTAAAGTTATATGGTGAAATTTTTTAAAATATCAAGATATTTTAATTTTTGTAATATCTCTTCAAATGAAATATAGACATAAAGCAAAATCATTAGAAATAAATGGAGGGTAATGATAGCATATCTTGAGTTGAATATTTTTTCCAACTGCATATCTCACAAAAATAGCACTAAGATCATAAAATTCTAGCTTTCTCTCTCATCTCTCTCTCTCTCTCTCTCTCTCTCTATTTCTCCCTTTTTTCCCTTTCTCCTCTCACAATTTAAGAAACAAAGAGATAATGCATAGTGATGATTCTCAATAAAAGGTTTTAATATTTATATATAATAAAATAATTAGTTTTAAGTGTCATAATCATACAAATCTTTTTTTAAAAAAAAATCCAGATCAAGCTCCAAAAATTATGAAAACATATTCAATAAATGTTACACCATTCCTATAACACTTAAGTGAAAGTATTTTGAAAATAGGACTTACAATGATTCTTAAAAAAATATTTGCTATTTGAACATTATAAGCCAAAATTTCATCTAATAATTCTATGGATTCCATTATTTTAACTTACCCAAATATTGTAAAATTATATAAAGACAAAAATGACTTGAAAATATATGTGAATAGACTATTAGAACACCATATATATATATATATATATATATATATATAAACAATTTAGACATGAGAGTATTCTAATGGGCTCTTGAACTAAATTGAGTCTCTATTATTCACGTTCTCTCTTTTTTCATGTATTCATTCTCATGCAGCTACTTTTTAAGATCATCATATCATCCTCTTCCGAAATATTTTTCAATCCACTCTCTCTAATATAGGAGAAATGAAGAGAAATTAAAATAGAGTGAAGATGAGGATGAAAATAAAAATGAGTGTGTTTGTGTGTGTGTGTGAGAGAGAGAGAGAGAGAGAGAGAGAGAGTAAATGAATGAAAAGTTTATGTAGGGTTTCATTGGAGTAAATGTTTTTACGATATAAGTTGAGCAAAGAGGTACTAAATAAATAATTAGACCATTTTGACTCAAATAAATCTATAAGAAGAGATCCATAAAAACTTTTATATGTAATTATATATGAAATTTATATGAGAATATGAGCACTCGAAAGAATTATTCTAAAGAGTAATTATATCTCTAGAGATACCTAATAAACAATCTAAATTAAAAAGTCATGCTTGAATTTTAAAATCATTAAATAGAATTTATCAAAAGATAATATAATCTTTATGATAGAAAAACTCTTATAGTTTAAGGCTAAACGTCCACAATGTAGAGAATGAAACATTATATTCTAATAAGTAGTTGCATTTCAATAAACAAAAGTCTATGAAATGACATCAAGGCAATTTATTAAAGGAATATAAATTAGCTCAAATGCAGAGAAGGAATATGTTAAAAATATTCAAAATTAATATATATATATATATATATATATATATATATATATATAACTGTGGTGGTTTAATTTGGAGTCATAGGGATATCACACAGATCTTAGGGGGTACTTATTGAAGTGACCTAGTGTGATATTAATGTATGATGTACTATCTCAGAAGATATAAACATCACCCTACAATGAACCTAATCATCTAATAAGGACTCCTAATATATATGAGTCTTCGTATATACTAGAGATCATTCCCACACTTTACATGAATAAAGTAAAACATGGTTTATTTTAAGTTGGGTTCTTTAGTTTTATATGGAGGCAAGCACTCATAGTTAATTACATCCTAGAAAATAAAAATTTTCTAAGAACACTCTCAATTAAAGTAGATAATAAGTATCTCCATAGATTTTAAAGCTAGATTATCAAAGGGTTATGTATTTTTAAAAATCAAATGAAAAAGTTCTGATAGAAAGACTTATTCATAGATTACTTACGAAGATTAATAGAGAGCACCTAAGTTTCTAGGAAGTATAATAAATACTCAAATCTACCTATAATGAGGCTTTACATTTTTGAAAGAGAAAATTTACTTTTGTTTAAGTTGAAATATCATTAGAATACTAGGACTTATAGTCCAACAATACAAGATTGTGAAAATATCTAAGAGGTGAGGACTTATACTCATGGTTCAAAGGAAATAAGTAGCCTCAAAATCTAAATTTAAAATATTTTAGCATAAACTAGAAGCACGGCTTAAGTCTAATTAGGAAAATGTGTTATAATAGTTTACCTCCACAAGAGAGAATAGACACATCCTGGCTTATCTTGACTTATAATAGATTGGAGTGGCCGCTAGCTAATACCTTCTATGCTTTAAAATCATGTAAGAAAATCATATATAGATGCAAGACATCTATGCTATTATTTAATTAGGAAGAAAGCTAAAGTCCTAAACTCACTCCCTTAGAGACAATATAATGTTTGGTATGCAAGCATGACTTAGATTAATGTTAAAAATTAATAAATTTTAGATTATTTTGACACATTCATTTTGGACTAATGATTAAGATAATTATGCCTATATGCATGATGAAATTAATTCATGAGTTCAATCAATAAGAAGAGGTGTTCTTCATTACAAGGGATTACTCTCAAAGGTCAACCATATCCCTATTCAAGAGTGACATAATATGATATACATGGTATGATAACATACAACATTCAACTAAAGGGTTGTTAAATATTTTATTATTTTGATTAAGAACCTAAGCTTTAAAATAAGTGGAGACCCTCTCTATTCAAGAGTGACACAATATGATATGCGTGGTATGATAACATACAACATTCAACTAAGGGGTTGTTAAATCTTTATCATCTTAATTAAGAACCTAAGCTTTAAAATGAGATTATGATTTGCATTAAAATTTAGTTATGAGTTATTTAATAGGGACAAAAATTTAATTTTATCCTAAAGATCCTACCACATCTAAGCCACATATCAAATTATCATAATTTAAGAAACTTATGAAAAGCATGTCATTTATATTACACAAACTAAACACAACAATCAAATATTTGAATTTTATAAAAGAATAAAAGGCCGGTGCGGCCGGGTACTACCGTACACCCCGAAAAAGGGAAAAAGTTGGATAGCCGAGCTCTACTCTTATACAACCTATATTATAATTAAATTTTACAAATGAAAGAAATGTTTATAAAGGTCTTCAATATTCTGCCCTTCTTTTCTTCTTTTGATCTATTTGCTCTAAAGCTTCTGACTTCTGCCTTCAGTCCTCATCCTAAACCCCATAGCACTAATCATTATCCCATTATAAAAATTACACTTTTATCAAAGATGAAATCTAACTACACTTACAAAACAAACATCAGTTAAATAAACATACAAACCAAGCAATTATATTTCATATGTTTGTACTTAGCACCATACACTTGGGTAGCCAAGCCCACTAATATTAATCGGATTATTCTTAGGGGCATAAGCAGTACCTGCAAGAAAGAATATATATATATATATATATATATATATTATTACATCGACCCATTTAACACAATCCCTTGCATAAAACATTATTAGGCTATTAACGACCTAACATTCAATCTACGCACAAACATTCCTGACATCTAATATAAAATATATGTTTGTACTTCATCATACATAAAACACTAATATTAATAGGATTATTCTTAGCATGCGTGTTACAAGAAGAATATATATATATATATATATGTATATGTTATATATATATATATATATATATATATATATATATATATATATATATATATATATATATATATATTTATATATATATTTTAATGAATTTTTTGATTTATAAAACATTATTACTATTTTAACATTCAATCTATTTAACATTTACATTAATTATTACATCATAAAATAAAATACATCATCATAACATACACCACATAACTTAAACCTAGAATTACTTAGCATTCTAATGTGTGTTTTAAGCTTAGTATGAGTCTTGATTAAGCTTTAAAGTATGATTTTCTAAAGTTTTAGAATTGTTTAAATTAATCGTTAGGAATTATTTCACTTCAAATATTTTAATGAATTGATTGATTTTAACTTACATCTTCTTATTTTATTTAATGCATCTTGAACATTTAATTATTATGAAGAAAAAGATTTTAACTTTATCCACCATAAGTTATTTTTTAAAAGCATATGATCATGGCTTTGGTTTCTTTAGTGAGCCACTTATGAATATTTTATTAAACCTAAGTTTAAATTAGTTTTAAGGAGCCTTATTCAAGCATTAAAGGCATCTTGGGATTAATGAAATTAAGTCACCATCATATGAATAACATTCCATTACTTCTTTTCATTATCAATAACATACAAACTCATTCATTTTTTCTTTTATTTTCTTCTTTGTTCTTAATATTTGATTTAATATACATGTTTGTATATGCAATACATACTCATATTTTGCACACTTGATGATCATTAATGTAATTTTTTTTATTTCATAGCTAAGCATATGCAAAGATATATTAAAAATTTAAGGAAGTGCATGTCCTTATTAAACTAAGTTAGATTATCTGATATCTCTTTGGGGCTACTTAAAGCCTTATGTTTCCTGGATGTCCAGACTATATACTTGCCAATTCAAATATATGTAAACATATCCATAAGCAAAGAAATGAAAATCATGCAAATATTATATAAGAAATAAATCTTTTGTTCATGTAAAATTTAGTGACATGAAAAGTAAAGTTTTATCCCTAAACATAAACAAAATTAAGCAAGTATGTACTGTTGTCAAACCAGGGAAGTGAGATTATCTAGACCTCCTTAGGGTTACTTAAAGCCTTGTGTTCCCGGGATGTCTAGACTATGTACTTGCCAATTCAAATATATATAAACATGCACATGAAACATGAAGATAAAATAATCCTTTACCATCTTTAAGTTATAACTAAATGGAAACTTTATTAAGTATTTATAGGTAACATTAACGTAATCTTCACACATATTTATTCATTATTAACTTATAATTTAAAAAATAATTTGAGATTTATTAGAGATAATAGCTACACCATATAATAACATTTATCTAACACTTGTAACTTAAATGCAATCATATTCTTTTAATTCTTCTTTTTTCTTTGAAAATATAAACATATGAAACAAATGGCATGCACATTTATAATAATTGAAAAAGTAATTAAATATTTCCGCATAACTTACTCAATTACATTAAATCATAAGGACAATCTGGCTAAACAAACATTTCTGAACACTACCAAAGTTCTTATAAGGTTTGATTTTAATGTTTAAGTTGTTAAAACCTAAAGAGGAGAAATGATACTTAGAATTTACCCATCCCATGTTAGTGATTTGACATATTTAAAGAAAAAAATTAAACATATTTTATGAGTTGATTAGGTTCAAGCCATTAAGCATATCAACTTAATTACCCTTCTCTAACCTTCTTTAATTTAATTAACTATTTGATCATGAGCCTTATGGTGTTTATTTTTGGAGTTGTGTGGACACCACATAGATCTTGGGGGATACTTATTGAAGTGATCGAGTATGACATTAAGGTATGATGTACTATCTCGAAAGATGAAAATATCACCTTATAATAGATCTAATCACCTAATAAAGTCTCCTAAGATAGATGGGTCTTCGAATGTATCAGAGATCTTTCCCTTACTTTACTTGAGAAAGTAAAGTATATTTATTTTAAGCTGGGTTCTTAAGTTCCTTATGGAGGCAAGACCCCATAGTTAATTACATCATAGAAAATGAAATTTTCTATGAACACTCTCGATTAAAGTAAGTAATTATTGTCTCTAAAGATTTCAAGGTTAAGACTATCACATGATTGGTTATTTTGGAAAATCAAATGAGATTATTCAATTGGAAAGACTTATTTAGGAAGCCCAAGAAAGATGAGTAGGGAGCACTCATGATACTAGGAAGCTTATTGAACCAATCTATCCTATGGTCAAGCTTTATATGCTTGAAAGTGAAAGAATTTTTTTGTTTGAGTTGAAATTTTATTAGATTGCTATGACTTATAATCCATCAACACAAGATTATGGAAATGCCTAAGAGGTGAGGATTTATGCTTGTAGCTGGAAGGAAACTAGTAACCTCGGGTCCTAAATTTATGGAGCTTTAACACAAGTTAGAGCATGACCTAAATCTAAGCGGAAAGGAGACATAAGAGTTTATCTCCATAAGAGAGTAAACCCGTCCAATTTCTGGACTTACAACCTAGAGTGGCTGCTAGCTAACACCTCCAATGATTTAAATCCATGTAGGCAAGTCTTATGAAAGTACAAAATAGTTGGGCATTTATTTATTTGGAACAAAACTAAAGTCTTTAACCCACTTTCTAAGTGACTAGAGTATGAGTGGTATGAGCATATGACTTAATCTAAAATGCAAAATTTTATAATTTTTTTTTATTTTGACACATTCGTTTGGATAAAGGCTTAGGATTTTTATGCCTAAATGCATGATGAAATATAGTTATTAGATAAATCAACAAGAAGGGGGTGTTCTCCACCACAAGGGATGCCATCACAGGTCAGCATTCTCCTATCGTGCAAGGATGGAGATCCCCCATATTCAAGGAAGAAGAAATATGATATGCATGATGTGAGACATATAACATATAGCTAAGAGGTTGTTAAACCTTTTAGTTATATTTTTTAGAACATAAGATATATGAAGAGGTTGTGAATTGATTTAAAATTTAATTATGAATTGCTAATTGGATAGAAAAATAATTTTATCCTAAGAGCCATGCATTCAGGCCACACATTCAAACATCAATCATAAAAAAACTAAGAAAAATATGCAATTCTAATGCGCAATCTAAACATGACATAAAATATTTTATAAACTGCCGTAAAAGAATAAGAGGTAGGTGTGGTGTGTGGTACAAGAAAGAGAAAAGATGGGTAGCTCGCTCTTATCTGATAATATAAAGAATACATGTTATGGGGGTCTTCTTTTATCTGTCTCTTTATGTCCTCATTCTCTTTATTGAACTCACTTTTGGAGTGAGCTCTCAACTTTTCCATCATAGATCTAAGACTCTTGTAGACACTAAGAGCTCCTTAATCTTAAGGCACTTCTAGTGATTAGGTGAACACTTAACTTAAGCCTAGAGACTTCGAAGGATTAGCCATGGGAATAGTCATGTCTTAGGGATTTAGGAATACTTGCCTACCCTATATCCTTAAACCCAATCCTTGCTTCCTTCTTTCGAACCAAACCTCAAATTCAAATCCAAGATCATAATTTCAATCCCAAATCAAATGATTGAAACCCATGATTAAATTCAAATTCCAAATCCATTCCTATGCCCATTGATTTTATCTTGTGGACTTAGCCTTAACCAAATTCAAATCAACCCCAATTCAATTGATTTTATCAAATATCAAATTCAATCTCAAATCAAATTCAAACCCAAATTCCAAATCAAATCCAACTCCAAAATGATTGAAACCCATGATTAAATTCAAACTCCAAATCCCTTCCTAAGCCATATGAACCACCTTCATATACTTAGCCAAACCTCCTTCAAACCAAATCAAATTTGATTGATTTCTTTATAAATCAATCATTCATTCATTTATATTCACAAATATAAATGAAATCTAAATTCAAATTATTCAAATCAAATCAAACTAAATCAAACCAAATCAAGGCCTTTCTTAAGCCATATGAACCAACCTCCATAAACTTAACCAAATCTTAGTCCAAATCAACCAAAACTCAATTAATTTCTTTATAAATCAATCATTCCTTCATTTATATTCACAAATATAAATGAAATCTAAATTCAAACACTCAATTCAAATAAAACTAAATCAAATCAAATCAATTCCCTACTAAAGCCCTTTTGACCTACATCCCTTAACTTGGTCAAATTTGCTTCCAAATCATTCAAAACGCAAGTAATTTTCTCATGAATCATTTATATCTTCATTTATATTCATAAATATAAATATAAATCCAAATAGATAAAACCAAACCCAAATCAAATTCCTAATTTTAGCCTTTTTAGCCAAATTATTGAACTTGGCTAAATGATACCCCAATCAACTCAAAACCCATGGAATTTTTCATGATTCAGTCATTCCTTCAATCATTGTTTTAAATATAAACACAAATTATAATTATCAAACCATATCCAAGTCAACCCAAGTCAAGCCCATGTTGACCCCTTTTGACTTGAAATTATCATATGAACCAATATTCATTTAACTTAAAACCACTTGTAATTAGATTTATATCTTCATCGTAGGCTCATATGTGAGTTCAATTAAACTTGAATCAAGCCATGATCAAACTAATTGACCCATTTTGGTCCACTTGACCCAAAGTGACCTAAAAGACATTTTGAGGCAAGTTCTAATCCAACCCAAATTAGATTGAACTAATCTCATCTAAACCTCATATCATGATCAACAATCATCCTAAGGTGATCAACTACCTTGAAGTGGGTTAAACCAAGTCAACTTGGTCCTTTGACCAAGTCAACCTTTAGCCCAAGTGAAACATAAACAAGCCAAAACCCATCATATGGAAAATTGTTTGAAACCATTGATTGAAAACCACTCATGATCAATGATTGAACATGACCAAACCATCAATTGAGCCAAACCAAGTCTAATTGGCCATTTGGCCTAAGTTGACCCAAATTGGCCTAAAAAGCTAAAATGAGTCAAATCATGATTTAATCCAAATTGATTGCAACCAATGGATCAAGTTTATTCCAATTCACTTATTGAACTTGACCAAAGCCAGGATTGAGCCCAATTTGACCAATTTGTCAACTTGACCCAATCTAATTGGCCAAATTCTAAATTAATTTTAAATTAAACCAAATCAAAGCCTACAATTACTTTCAATCAACCAATTGAACTTGACTCAACACATAACCCAACCCAATTTGGTCAAATTGGTCAAATTGGTCAACTTGACCCATTTAACCCTTTTTGAATCCAAATGAGTCAAATTCAAACCTAAGAAAATTTAATCAAACAAATTGAACCAAAACATCCCAAATCATCATATGAACCTAACCAAAGCCTTGGTTTGACTCAGTTTGACCAATTGATAAACCCAACCCAACTTAACCCAAATGAGCCTTTTTTGACCATATGAAGCCAAATCACCCAAATCCACCTTATGAAACCTTGGTGGCTGACCTAACCCGACCCAAACTGACCCTAGGTCAGCCCCAAGGAAACCCAAATCCAAGTGGGCCCAATCCAAGGGAATTGAATAATGTGCAAAACTCTTTGCGTATAATTCTTGTCATAAGTGGCAAAGTCCACTTTGCCTTTCCCATAACATCCGCCACTTGCCAAATGAGGAATTCCTAAGACACTTTAGCCCACTCTACTCACCTAGCACTTGCCATGGAGCAAAGATAATCTCTTCCCTTTCTCCCTCTCATGGTCGAACCCACCATGGACATAAGGAGGAGGGAATCACCCACCATCTGCCCAAATCCTCCCTTGGGAGACTTGACATGGCTTTGACCACTCATGGCGAGCCATGTGGCACCGATGGCAATGACTTTGGCAGATTGACGATGGTGAATCAACCAAATTTTTGGAAACGATCCTGTCCGTCCATCACATGCAATCTCAGGGTATACTCCCCCAATTTGAGCAAAAAATGGCACAATTTGATTCGTGAGACTTCCCCAAGCTTTTTCAAAATCCAAGAGACTTCCCAAGAGCCTCTCCGAGCTTCCTTGATCAACCTTTCCTCCTCCTCGAGCAAAGCCGAAATAAGACAAGCCTCTCTCATGCAATACTCCTCCTCCACTTGATCAAGTACTAATTCCTCACACCCACACTATTCTCATACTTCATCGAAGCGAATCATCCTTGAGCCTTCCAGACCATCGAAGATCAGAGTTTGATCGAAGTCGAGGCTCCTACGTGTGTGGCTTTGTCGACCGAGAGCTCTACATCAAATCAAGCTTGAATCTTCTCAACAGAGCTTCGTCTCTACTAGATGAAGCTACCTCTATTGATCCCACTGCCGGACACTAGCTCAGTGAGGTAATTTTGCAAAATTGAGTCCCCCTAATAAAAATAGGTTGGTCATTTGTGAAGTGAATATGCATTTGAGGAAATCTTAGCCATTGGATGTGCGCGTCTCCCTTCCCCGAAGGTGTGGGATGAATTTGGAGACAATCCGAGCTCAGTTGAGCTTGGATCGAACGGGAAAAGATGGATGACATTGGCCTTTTACCGCTCACAAATGGGGTGGATCATAGACCATCCATTCTGCATGATCTGAATGGATGGTCATGATTTAATTACGAGTTAGATCCCTTTGATTTCTTCTCTAAACCACAGATCAAATCATGGCTGTCCGATCCTAGATCGGATGGTCCATGGAGATAGCCTTTTCGCCGCAATCTGAGTTAGTGGTGGATGCAACAACTTAAATAGCCAATCCCTTCGTGCCATGAAAAGCACACCATGTTAGCGCCACATGGCTTGATGGGATTAAGGCTTTAATTAGACTTAATTAATCTATTTTTAAGGCTGAATCTTCCTAAAATCATAACTAATCCTAAAAAAATCCAAAAAAAAATATAAGGCTCATTTGAAAGGTATTTCAGAGTAAATTCTAGGAAAATTATTATTAATTAATTTTGAGTTGTAAATTTGGCTTAATTAAAGTTTAATTAAAATTTTAATTAGCTTAATTACTCCTTAATTAATCATCCAATTAATCTCAAATTTTTTATGGATGTTCAGGGGGATGACCTCTACCTCCCCTATTTTTTTAAGATTTTATTGAGTGATTAATTAAGGAAATGAATTGATTAAGCCTTAATCACTCTCTTAATTTAATTAGTGATAATTAGTGAATGAAATGTGACTTAATTAATTATTTAATCCTAATTACTTATGTTGAACATAAAGGGAGCTTAGGGAATGTGATTGGGATATTTTTCCTAATTCATTTCCTAAGTTTTCTTTACTTTTTGAATCAAATTAATAGATAATTAATGAAGTAATTAATTGCTTAATTAATTAATTAATCTTCAAGAAAAATCAGAGCTCAAAGTTATCAAATATAGGACTTAGGGATTGAGATTAAGGCCTCTTTCTTGATCTCCTTCCTTAAGTTAATTTCATATCATTAATTGAACATGCTTAATGCTTAACAAAATGGATTAATGAGGTTAATTTACTCAATCTAAGATCCAATTCACATCTAATTACCTTTAATCAATTTTGAGAAGCCCTTTAGATGTTTAATAGTCTAAAAGAATTTAATGAAATTATGGTTAGCTTACATGTGTAAGAAAACCATAAAAGTAATTAATTAAACCTCTTAAGCCTAATTAATTATTAATCATGATCCAATTACATTAGGCCCCTTTCATTTCTTAGGAGCATTGCTAATTTACTTTTCATGTGATTACATATCATATTGGCTCATTATTAGTTAGTTAATTACTTAAGGTAATATAGGTAAGAGTTAATTAATTGACTTAATTCTTGCCCTAATTAAGATATAAAATCAACCTAATTACTCTTCATTAAACCAAATTAACTCACAGATGGGGAAAGGGATTAGGATTACCAAACCTCTTTCACATTTTCTAAATCAATTAAACATAAAGTTTAAAAATGAAATTAAAGAACTTTGTTTTGTTTTAAATAATCTTATTTAGTTTGATTGTCCTTGGGAGTTAGTTGATTTGAATGAAGTCACAAACTTGTGTTATTTTATTTCTTTTCAATCATGCTAAATATTGTATACCACTTGTACTCATGCATTCATGTCTTTCAAATTAATCAAATAAAAATGATTTCCTTTATGTCAAATTACATGTGTTGGCTTAATTAAAAATATGTGTGGCTAATATCACAATTAAATCTCAAATATATTTTCAAAAGTTTATTAATGAATGAATATACATATATATTATAATTTTAGTTATATATACATAGGAAATACAAGTGAATATAAATTTAGTGTATGAAATAAAGTCTCTTCCTTACATTCATGTGTTGATTTGTATAAGTAAGAATGTTAGCGGATATATTAGTCTGGATATCCCAAGGACGCACAACTTTAAGTAGCCCTAAGGAGGTTCCTACCTCATTTCCTTGGTGTAGAAAAATGTTGACGTACCTGCTTGATTTCATTCTTAGGCATTTAGACATTAGAATTTAGATAGAGCTTTAATTCATTTACATAAAATAAATCAATCAAATCAAAATATAATTTTTTGCATGGCTTTCTATTATTGTAGTTGTTTATAGATCCATATGTATCTAAGGATAACATGTATATTAGTCTGGATATTCCAGGGACACATGGCTTTAAGTATCCTCAAGGAGGTTCCTACCTCGTTCCTTTGGTGCAGAACAATGGAGACGTACTTACCTAAAACTTTTATACATGTGAATATGTACTTAGCTAATGAATGAAAACCCTAATTTTCTATTAAAAAGACATGCATTCATACTTTATTTAATTGGTTGAGTTGATCAGTCATGTTATTTAAGGTTCTTTCATTATGCTTTTACATAAAAATTTAGATAGAGCTTTAAATTAATATGACAAAATCATTCAACTAAATGAAATATTAATTCCAAATACATTTACTCATATTTATCATTTAAGTGTGCTAAGATATAAATTGCATGTATAGCTATGCTTAGGATTTAATCATATGCATGATATATATGATGAAAAGAAATGAACAAACATGTGTTTTGTGATAGTAATTTATTCAACTAACCTTAAGATGCCTTTCTTATTGAATAAGCTTATTTAAAGTGAACCTAAACTTAAGACTAATTAAAACATGTAATAAGCCATTCACTAAAGGAAATTGATTAATTAACTTGCTTTTGATGTGACTTAAGGTAGGGATAAAAGAGAGTGATCCTCTCTTTCTTTCTCTTCATAACACTTAATTGTTATGTGTAGGTCAAAGGAAAAAAATATTAAGTAAAATTTGTAAATTAATTAAACCATCTAAAGTGAAACCACCCTTTATAATTAAATGTTCTTCATACTTAGAAAATCTTAACTCTAAAGCCTAGTTAGGGCATACCACACAAGCCTTAATACAAACATTAGATTATGTCACCACTTCTAGCTTTATGTTAGGGTGGTGTATGATTTGATGTATGCTTATTATATGATATACTATTGTAAACTAGATATTAGGGTGTATGTTTCGTAGATTAGATGTTATGCCATGATTATCCTAATTATATTTTTTTGTAGGAGATTATACTTAAGGGGTGCTTACAGTAAATATAAATGCTCTCTTTTGCAGGTTGGTTAACCCCTGAGTATAATTTATATTAGGACATGTTGACTTGGTTACCCATGTATAGGGTGCAAAGTCCAAATCATTCATATAATTTCTTGGGTTATATGGTGTGTTCAACTAACACTTATTTTGTAGGTGTAATTAGATTTACTTTTCCATTCTTTTAATGTACTTGTGCATTAGGAATTTAGTTAAGTGTTATGGGGGTTAAGGATGAACATTGGCCATAAGGTTTAATCCTGGGGTGTCAGTGATGCTAGAAGCCTACCAAATCAAATGAAGAAATGGAAGGATCATGAAGATTTGAAGATCCCCCATAACATTTATCATTTTGTAACTTGTAATTATTCATTCATATATCAGGTTGTGTAAGGGTAGAGCTCAGCTACTCATTTCTTTTTTGGGTTGTACGGTGGTACCTAATCGCACTGGCTTGTTATTCTTTCTTGTTGAGGTTGTAAATTGTTTGATGATTTATTTACATTGTGTAATATAATTGACATGTATTTTTCTAGTTTTTTCATGTATGATGATTTAATGTGTGGCCTAGATCCTTTAGGTTCTTAGGGAAAAATAAAATTTCTACCCCAACTACATTTTCTAAATTAACTCATAAACTCACATAAAGCCAAACATTAAATCAAGATAATAAAATAGTTAGCAATCTCTTACATGGATGTTGTATGATTAATATCATGCATATCATTTTATTTCACTCTTCCTAGGAGAGGGTTTCCATCTTTTCCAGAGAGAGAAAAGGCTTGACCTTTGAAAGCTTATGATGGAAAACACCTCTTTCTATTTTGATTTAGCCCATAACCCATTTCATCATGTATTTAGGCATATAAAATCCTATATCCTGTGTCAAAAATAAGGATTCCAAAAATAAAATAAAATATGATAAAATTTATATTAGATTAAGTCATTATTCATACCACTCATGCTTTGGTCTCTTAGAGAGTGGGTTTAAGGACTTTAGTTTCTTTTAAATAATAACAACCTAGCCATCTTGCAAAACATATGACTTGACCACATAGTTTTAAAACATAGGAGGAGTTAGTTGGCTGCCAGGTTATAAGTCCAACAATCGGGTATTTTACGCTCTCTTATGGAGATAAATAATATACCACTTTCACCTTAGATATAGGTTGTGCTTTGGCTCTCACTAAAGCTCTGTAGACTTAGGATCCGAGGTTGTTATTGCCCTTTAGGGATACAAGCATAAATCCTCATCTCTTAAGAATTTTCACAATCTTGTATTGTAGAATTATAAGTCCTAGATTTTTAATGAAATTTCAATTCAAAAATATAATTCTCCTCCAATTCAATCATATAAATCCCAACCATAAGATAGTTTGAGATACTCACCAGGCTTCCTGGTATCATGAGCATCCCCTACTCATCTATTTTTGGCTTCAATAATAAATCTCTTCTTTCAATCTATCTCAATTGATCTTCCAAACATAACCAATTTACTAATAGTCCTATCTTTGAATTCTTTGGAGACAATAATTGCTTACTTTAATCGAGAATATTCTTAAGGAACACACATTCCTTAGGATGTAATTAACTATGGGGGTTTACCCCATAGGGAACTTTAGAACTCAGCTTAAATAAACCCTACTTTATTCATCCATGTAAAGTAGGGGAAAAATCTCTAGTAGATTCGAAGACCCATCATGCCTTAGGAGTCTTTATTAGATGATTAGGTCCATCGTAGGGTAATGATTTCTATCATTTAAGATAGTGCACTATTCCTTGATGTCGAACCCACTCACCTCAAAAAGTATATCCTCAGATCTACGTGGTGTTCCCCCCATACACACACCCCTTATACACAACCAAAAATAGACACCATAGATTTTTCTGGTGACTCTGTTGGACAAGGTTCCTCTCTCCATCTCTAGTAGACAATTGTTATCTCAAAGCATTGATAGTGGACTTGTATTTCATATGAGTCCAAGACTATCTTTCTTTCTGTTGGCACTTAGCTTATTTCATTCTTAAGCAAAGCTAGCCAACATCCTCTAGGTTTTAGGACCTCATTCATTGTAGGTCATAGAACCCTTAATTGGATTTCCTAATAGGTAAAAATAAAATTAACCCAGGAAAGGAGATGACAAAAATTAAAGCCTCCTTACCACTAGCTTGGTGAGGCAATGTTCATCTTAATGATTAAGAAAGGAAACTCTTTTGCAAAGGTGCCACTTTCCAGGAGCACCTTTTTCAAAACTCACATAATAAATAATTATTTGCACAAAATTTTAAAAGAGCACAAAAATCATATAACCAAACCTCACCCAATAATCCCCATGATTATTACATGGAGGTTCTTTTTAAAATCAAGATCAAAATCATCTTTTCAAAAACACATTTTTGAAAATGATCATATTCATTCAACATACTCAAAATTGTTGAATGAGAAGTCTATTTTCAAATAAAACCATATCATAAATTTGAACTTCACTTAACATATTTCACATATGTTAGAGTTGGAGTTTCCATCTTTTCAAAAGCACATTTTAAAAAAATAACCATATTCATTAAACATACTCAAAATTTTTGAATGGTGAGTCTTTTTTTCAAATAAAATCATTGTATAAAATTGAAACTTCACTCGATATATTTCACATATGTTAGAGTGGGGGTTTCCATATTTTCAAAAGCACATTCTTGAAAATGACCATATTCATTCAACATACTCAAAATTGTTGAATGAGGAGTCTATTTTCAAATAAAATTATGGCATAAAATTAAAACTTTACTTAACATATTTCACATATGTTATAATTGAAGCTTCCCTCTTTTAAAGCAAATCATGCTATATTTGATTCCCACTTAACATACCAAATTTGTTAAGTGGGAATTCCATCTTCAAATCATATCATATTTGGTTCACTTAACATACCAAATTTATTAAGTGAGGATCATATTTTTAAATCATATTACAATTGGTTCCACTTAACATAACAAATTTGTTACGTGAGAATCACATAATCATGTCATATTTGATTTCCACTTAACATGCCAAATTTGTTTAGTGAGAATCTCATTTTTAAGTCATATTACATTTGGTTCCATTTAACATACCAAATTCATTAAGTAAGATTCACATAATCATGCCATATTTGATTCCTACTTAACTTACCAAATTTGTTAAGTGAGCATCTCATTTTCAAATCATATTATATTTGGTTCCACTTAACATATTAAATTTGTTAAGTAAGAATCATATTTTCAAATCATATTCATGGTGAATTTATTTTTTTATTTTCATCTAAAAATAAATTAAATAAAAACAAAAATAAACTTTTTATGTTGGACACCACATAGATCCGTAGATGTTCTTATTAGGGTGATCATGTACGACATTGAGGAATGATGTACTATCTAGAGGGACAGAAGTCACCATCTTATTATGTACCTAATCACCTAATAAGGACTCCTAAGGATAATAAGTATTCGAATGTACCAGAGATTCTTCCCCTACTTTACTTGGAAAAGTAAAGTAAGGTTTATTTTAAACTAGGTTCGTTAAGTTCCCTATGGAGGCAAGCCCCCATACTTAATTACATCTTAATGAATGAGATTTCTTAAGAATACTATTGATTAAGGTAAATGATCATTGTCTCCAAAGATTTTAAAGATAAGATTATCAATCAATTGGTTACTTTTGAAAGATCAAGTGGGTTGATCAAAAAGAGAGAGTTATTATCGAAACCAAAGAGAGATAAGTAGAAGATGCTCACGATGCTAAGAAACCTAGCTAGCATCCCAAACAATCCTATGATTGGGCTTTGTATTTTTGAATTTGAAAAAGAATTATTTGTTTGAGTTAAAATTTTATTAGAAATCTAGGACTTATAATTCCATGATACAAGGTCATGGAAATGCTTAAGAGGTGAGGATTTATGCTTGTAGCCCATAAAGGAAAACAACAACCTCGGATCCTAAATAGGGAGCTTTGACAAAGGCCAAAGTACGACCTAAATCTAAGGAAAAAATAGGCATATGGTTTACCTCCATAAGAGAGGATAAACCACCCAACTGTTGGACTTATAATCGCCTAGGGGTGGTTTCCAACTAACTCTTCCTATGATTTTAAATACATATAGGCAAGTCTTATGCTTTTGCAAGATAGTTTGGCTGTTATTTATTTAGAAAGAAGACTAAGTCCTTAAACTCACTCCCTAAGATATTAGATCATATATGGCATGAACTCATGAATTAATCTAATGCATATTTTATTAAGTTTTTTTTATTTTTGGACAATTAATTTTGACACAGGCTATGAGATTCATATGCCTAATGCATGAGAAATTGGTTATGAGCAAAAATCAAGAAGAAGGAGGTGTGTTTCCACCATGGCTCTCAAAGGTCAAGCCATAGTCTCTGGCAAAGGTGGAAGTCCTACATAAGCAAGAGTGAAATAATATGCTTTTTATGCTTGGTGTGAGACATACATCATCTAGCAAAGGGGTTGCTAAATCTTTCATTTCTTTATTTTTGTCCTAGGATTTTGGTGAGGTTATGAATTGTTAATTTTAATTTTGAGTTGATTAATTAGATAGAAAATTTATTTTTGTCCTAAGAGCCTAGTCACATCCAGGCTATTCATCAGCCAATGAAGAAACTAGGAAAAATATGTCATCTTAATGCACAAGCTAAATAAATATCAAATAATTTTATAAATCTAGTACAAAATAATAAAAGGCCTTTGTGGTTTGGCTCCACCACACAAAAAGAAATATGGGTAGCCGAGCTCCACCCTTATACAACCTGGATTATAAATGAATAGTTACAATTTTGGAGGAATTTATGTTATGGTGGTCTTCATTCTTCATTTATTTTTTCTTCATGTTTGATTTGCTTCTTTCCTTCCTTCCTTTTGGTTGGTTAGGATGTAGTTTGTCCAAAGGCTTCACATGGTACATAAGAAATTGTCTTATGACCAATGTTCACCTTCATTTTCCCTCCAAATCCTAATTACAAAAATTACATGAAAATGGGAAAAGTAAATCTAACTAAAACCTGCAAAATAGAGATTAGCTAAACACACCATGCATCCCAAGTAGTTATATGAATAAATTGGACTTAGCACCCCACACATAGGTAATCTAGCCCACCTATCTTATTTTGGATTATGCTTAGGTATAAGCCGATAGAATTTTTTTTATATTTTATTACGTTCTTAAGCACAATCCCCTGTAGAAGACATGGTTAGATTAAGATCACCCTACCATTCAGTCTACACACATACACATTACCATACAGTCTAAAATATTACATCACAAAACAAATCATGCATCAAACCATGCATCACCT
Organism: Cymbidium sinense; assembly: GCA_021442155.1. Taxonomy (NCBI): domain Eukaryota; kingdom Viridiplantae; phylum Streptophyta; class Magnoliopsida; order Asparagales; family Orchidaceae; genus Cymbidium; species Cymbidium sinense. Next base: position 35,903,489 of record CM038232.1, read on the forward strand.
TAACATAGAGTTAGAAATGGTGACTTAGCCTAATGTGTGCACCAATTAAAGCTTGTGTGGCATGTCTTAGCTAGGCTTTAAGGTTGAAGTTTTCTAAGTGTAAAAGGGTTCAACTTAGAGGGTGGTTTCATTTTAAATTATTTAGTTGATTTGGCAATTTTATTTGATAATTTGATTTGGTTTGAATGAACCTACATTTAATTACTAAGTGTTGTAAAGAGAAGTAAAGAGAAGTAAAGAGAAGAGACCTTCTCTTTCATCCCTACCTTAAGTAATTTCTAAGGTAGATTCATTAATGATTTTTCTTTAGTGAATATTTTATTATGTGTTTTAATTAACCCTAAGTTTAGATTTACTATAAATAATCCTTTTCAATAAGAAAGGCATCTTAGAACTGATTAAGGTGAAATACTATCACATAACACACAACCATTTATTTCATTCCAACATGTATACCATGCATATGAATGATCCTAAACATATTTATACATGTCATGCAAAATCTTAGCACACCTTAATGTTGAATGCAAAGAGATGTTGGCTAAGGAAATTTGGATGTTTCATGAATGCATGATTTATTAAGTATAAAAGAGGGACTTTTTTATCCATTAATTAAATGCACATTTACATGTATGAAAGACATAAGTGAGTATGACGCCACTATTTTCTACACTAGGGGTGTAAGGTACAAGACCTACTTGGGGCTACTTAAAGCCTCACAACACCGGGATGTTTAGACAAATATACCACTTTTCTTAAATACATGTGCATGTACAAAAAGAAATGAATGGAAGAAGGGATGCAAAAGATTTTTATTTTTGTTTGATTTGGTTATGAAATTTACATATGTAAATGTGAAAATCCTTCTTAAGTCATCACATAGATGTAGATGGGAAGGGATTTAAGAAAGTGTTATCTTCTTTTCAAATGAACTATACACTTTGCAAATCCTACCCAAATCCATGTTAAGAAAAGAGAAGAAAATCACATAACACACTTTATGCTATAATCACATACAAGCTTTATACTTATTTATAAGTAGCATACTTTCATTTTTGATCTTTAATTTATAGATTTTGAAAATAATTTTTGATTTAGTAGTGATAATAGCCATTCATATTCTTACTTTAGCCAAAACATGCAATTTGACATAAAGGAAACATTTCATTTTAATTTGATTTTAAAAAGAGAATGAATGCATGAATTCACATGGCAAACAATCATTTAGCAAGCTTGGAAAGAAATAAAGTGATGTGAGCATATTATTTGATTCATCCTAATTAATTCCTAAGGACAATCCTATAATATAAGATTATTCAAAGTGACAAAATTGCTTAAAGAGATTTTTGTTTTAGTTTTAGATTTGAAATTAGGAAAAGTGAGAAGAGTTTGCTAGTTCTAACCCATTCTCCCATGTGTAAATTAATTTTGCTTAATTTTTAAATGATTAGATTGATTTTAAGTTTTATTTAGGTTAAGGTGTAAATTAAATTCATTAATTACCTCTAACCTGCACCACTTTAATATAATTATTCAAACAATTGTGAGCCAACATATGATATGCAATCACATGAAATTTAAATCAACAATGCACCTAAAAAAGAAAGGGGCCTAATGCAATTGGCTCACAATTATTGATTAATTAAGTACTTTCATAACCTTCCCACAAATGTGGGTTGGATTTGATTTCCTCAAACTTACTTTAGGCTTTTGAACACTTAAGAATATACTCAAAAAGAGATTGATTAAGTTCAAATTGATTTTGAAAGTTTGATTAAGCTAATTGAGTAGAATATTAGTGGATTAATCTTTAATTAGGTTTGGATTAAGAAAGAAAGGGGGTTAGGGAATAGCTTAGAGAAAATATCACAAAATCATTCCATAAACCTCCTACTCACTTAAATAATATTTAATTATTTTAATTAAAGGATTAAGTCACTATTCATAGGCTTAATTATCCTTAATTACATTAAGAGAGTGATTAGAGGTTCATTAATTAATTTCCCTAATTAACTCATTAATAAATTCCAAGAAAATTAGGGGAGGTAGAAGCCATCCTACTAAACATGGTTGAGAAGTTTGGAATTAATTAATAAAATAATTAGAGAGTAATTAGGTTTATTAAATTTCTGATTAAACCTTAATTAGGAAAAATCCACTATTCAAAATCAATTAGAAACAATTTTATTGGATTACCCTATGAATTATCTTTAAAACGAGCCCTCATTTATTTTTCTTATTTTTCTACATTTAATTATGAATTTAGGAAGTTTTAGTGATTATTAGGCAATTAAATAGCCCTAATTAATTAACTAATCCCATCGACACCACGTGGGATGCTGACACGGCGCACACGCCGCTTTCCATGTGGTGCGATGGAATTGGTTATTTAAGTTATCAAATCGGATGCCGCATCAGCTGGCAAAGTTACGCGCTTCCCCTAGGCCATATGATCAAAGATTGGATGTCAGGATTAAATATGAAGTTTCAAAGGGATTAAATCACTAGATCTTCATGGATTAATTAGGATCGTCCATCCAAAACACTCAAAATGGATAGTCCATTATTCATCCTTGCCCTCGCTTGCAGGAGACGGAGATCGTCCATCCTCCATGGCTTGATTCGAGCTAACTTGAGCTCGAATTGGGCTAAGATTCAACCCACACCATCAAGAAGCAAGGAGATGCACATCCAACAATGGAAATTCAATGGGATTACACTTCCCTTCACAAAGGACCAAAGATTTTTCAACCTAAGCTCGGTTTTGATTTATACCTCATCGGAGGCTATCACCGGTGCTTCCAACAATGGAGGTAGCTTCGTCTAGTGGAGAGAAAGCCTTGTTGAAGGTTTCAAGCTTTGAGATGAAGTGGATCTTCCAATTGACCAAGGCTTGCTTCAATGGCTTGTGGCTTTGGTTTAGGTCCCCCTTCCTATGGCTTGGTTGCTTGGAAAACACCTTGGGTGAGCTCGACTTGCCTCCTAATGGTGCTTACAAAGGGAATTGAACTTTGGTTGAGAATTGGCTAAGTTGGATATCTCCCTCACCTCCCCTATTTTCGGCTTAGGCAAAACTGAGAAAGGGAAATTGGAATGAGCTTAGGAATGCTTAGGAAAGCTTGTGGATGCTTATCTTTGATCCTCTGTGCTCAATCGAATGCAAGGTTTGTGAATTGGAAAGGAATGAGGAGGAGTATATCTCCCCCTACTTGAATCGGATAGTCGAGAGCCTCCTTTCCATTTTGATCAAATTTCCTTGATTGAATGGGTTATTTTGGTGGTTATGAGCTCCATGTGATTCGATTTTGGCAGAGGAGTGGGAGTGTGGAGGTGCGCATGTGCTAAAATGAGTGTGGGAGGTGATCCATGTGGAGAAATTTGAGTGGAGTAGTCAATTTTGGCTCGAGGTTGGGTTTGGCTAACCAAAACTGATTGGATCATGACCCTCCTTGGTGTCCAAATGGTCTAGTAGGAGGATGCCAAGTGATCTTGAGTTGGAATATGATCAAATTCCAAATGAATTTGACCATATTTTACCCTTTGACCAAAGGGTATAATGGTCATTTAGCTTTACTTTTGATTTGGACAAATTTGATATGATTGAAAAATGGGTTGTGCCAATTTTCAATGAATTTGTGTCGATTTGATATCATTTGGCTCATGTTGACCCATTTAGGTCAAAATGGGTCAACTTGGGTCAAGTTGACCAATTGGTTAAGTTGGGTCAAACCAAAGATTATGTTAAGTTCAAATGATCATTTGTAGCCTATGGGTGTCATTAGTTTGGTTCAATTTGATTTAGATTTGATTTTGGTTCATTTGAGATCACTTAGGTCAAATGGGTCAAGTTGACCAATTTGACCCATTTGACCCAATTGGGTTAGGTCATGGGTTGGTTTAGGCTTGGTTGATCATTTGAAATGTTTTGCAAGCTTTGGTTTCAATCAATTTTAGTTTGATTTGATTTTGGCTAGATTTGACCTTTTAAGTCAAGTTGGGTTCATGGTCAATTGGACTAGGTTGGGTCTAGTAAGCTAATTGAGGCTTTGATCAAGTTCAACAAGTGGTTTAGAATGAATTTGACCCATTAGTTGTAATAAATTTGGCTTAGATTAAGATTTGACACATTTTAACTTTTTAGGTCAACTTGGGTCAACTTGGGTCAAGTGGCCAATTGGGCTAGGTTTGGCTCAAATGATGACTTGGTCATTTCAATCATTAATCATGAACTGGTTTAGATCAATGGTTTCAATCAATTTGGCCTATGGTAAATTTTGGCTAGTTTAAGCTTCATTTGGGTTAAGTGTTGACTTGGTCAAAGGCTAGGTTTGACTTGGTTTGACTCAATTTGAGTAATTGATCATCTTATGATGATTGTTGCTCACAATATGAGGCATAGATGGGCTTAGTTCAATCCAATTTGGGTTGGATTAGAATTTGGCTCAAAAAGGTATTTTAGGTCACTTTGGGTCAAGTGAGCCTAAATGGGTCAATTGACTTGATCAAGGCTTGATTCAAGTTTGGTTGAACTCACATATGGACTTATGATTGAAATATAAATCCAATTGCAAGTGATTTGGAGTCAAATAGCTTTTGATTCATTTGACAATTTCAAGTCAAAAGGATGAATATGGGTTTGACTTGTGTTAGTTTGATTTTAGCTTGATGATTGAAGTTTATGTTTATATTCGGGTTTATGATTGAAAGTTTGATTATTTGAAGAGAAAATCCAAAGATTTGGATTGATTTGAGTTTGATTTGGCTAAGTTCAAGAATTTGACTTGAAAGGGTATAGGTTGATTTTGATTAGAATTGGATTTGAGTTTTGAATTTGGTTTTGGTTATTTAAATTTATATTTCATTTATATTTGTCAATATAAATGAGAATATAAATGGGTTATGAGAAAATCTCTTGAGTTTGAAGTGATTTGGATTTGATTTGAGCTAAGTCCATAAGATGAAATCAAAGTGACTAAGGAAAGATTTTGGATTTGGACTTGAGTTTTGGATTTAGATTTGGTTATTTAAATTTATATCTCATTTATATTTGTGAATATTAATGAAGACATAAATGGGTTGTGAGAAAATCTTTTGAATTTGAAATGATTTGGATTTTTGGAATTGATTTGAATGACTTGAGAAAAATCATTTTAAGTTGGAATTGATTTAAATTTTGGTTTAGAATTGATTTGAGTTTGAAGTTGATTTGAATTTGAGGTTGATTTGAATTTAAAGTTTAATTGAATGAAGGAAGCAAAAATTTAGTTGAAGTTATAGGGTAGGCAAGTTTTCCTAACACCCCATAAGGCATAACCTATTCCTATAGCTAACTCTTCTAAGTCTTCTAAGGTTAGGTTATGTGTTCACATAATCACTAGAAGTGTCTTAAGACTAAGAAACTCTTTGTCAAAAGGTGTCCTATATCTAAGATGAAGAAGTTGAAATCTTACTCAAAAGTGAGGTTAACAATATTACATTTGATTCTCGCTTACATACCAAATTTGTTAAGTGAGAATTTCATTCTCAAATCATATTTACATTTGGTTCCACTTAACATACTAAATTTGTTAAGTGAGAATCATATTTTCAAATCATATGACATTTGGTTCTTACTTAACATACCAAATTTGTTAAGTGGAGAGCCTCATTTTAAAATCAAACAAGCACATTTCAAACACACTTGGTCTTTACTTAACATACTAAATTTGTTAAGTAAGATGCCCCACTTTCAAATCAAATTAACATAATCAATCACCACAAACAAATATCTTTTACAAAATTTCCAAAACATATAATCACAACCTTTCCTTAGCATACCTAAAATTGCTAAGTAATGTTTTTTAAAATATTAAATTTTCAAACAAGATAACAACACAAAAATCTTCAAATATTTGAACCTCGCCCAACCTACTTAAATTAGTTGAGTATGGGTTCTAAATTAAAATCAAATGGCAAAGACTCTCCTCACATGCCAAAATCTCTCCAACAAATCCCACTTAACATATTTGAATTATTGAGTGTGGGTTCAAAACTCCAAATCTCTATTATTCTCTTGGGACAAGTATTAAAGCTAAGATCCGACTCAAGTTGCATTTCAACACTTGCAGAGATACAATGCAGATCAGTCAGTACAGTTTGTTTTCACAGTCAATATATATGGCCTCCCAGAATTTTGTCTTTACCTTTCCATTCGGGATGGATTTGGCTTTGGATTGGGCTAGCCTCCCTGAGACTGACTCCACCCACTTAGTTTTTTTTGGTCGAAGATTTGAGGGAGCATGCGTTACCTATGAGGGGGCAACCCTCACCATTGTCAGTCGGGATGAGGTGGCTGGGTAGAAGCCAATCATCCACATTAACCTGCCTTTCAATGCTGAGTATCATTCCTTAAAGAGGAAGGCCGTCGAGGTTCCACTAGTCAGTTCAGTTCCCACACAGTCAGTTGCTCCTACAACCACTCAGGTGGGTACTAGCACCTCCTCGTTGGTCCCCTCTAAGGGGAAGGCTATCTTGGCTTCAGAGATAGTCTCACCTATCTTCGAGGTAGGATCTAGTTCTCGCACTACCGTACTTAGCCACACACAGCTCCGTAATAAAAGCCACAAGATCAAGCGCCTTCACGAGAGATAGACGCAGCATCCCATGTTGCTGAGGAGGCATCTCCCCTTGAGACCTCTCCATTTCTTAGTGGTAGTAGGTTTCACCCCCTCTATGCATCAGATGGAGAGGAAGATTATAGGAGGATAACTGCATCGCCTCCACCACTTGCATGCTATGAGGTTCTGGCTAGGGTTAGAGGAAGTCCTATGCTGATTTATGAATGGTATTACACCAGGTTGACAGATCCCATGGATGCTTAGAGTCTGACAAACTGTTTGTTTTGAGGATGATCATCCCCAGGAGTGTTACCAGGCAGATCTACAGAGATAAAGAATCAGAGGCCAGAGTAGCAGGTCAGTTAGAGAGTAAGGAGTAATAGAGGTTTTCCATGCAGTCGGCAGCTTTCTCTCTAGTTGATTTCCTCGGTCATCGGGCCACCAGGGCTGATAGGACCGATAACACAGTATTGACGGGTACCACCATTTGCAGAGGGAAAGCCCTGGTGAGGGTGGGGCCAGTGTAGTCTCCACCACATCGATCCACTCCTCGCTTACCATCATTAGTTCATGTCCCGCCATCCACGTTCCCACAAAGGTCATGAAGTTAGCTTATGAGGAGAAGAAAGCCTTGTTGGTGATTCAATTACAACTTCAGGGTCCCGTTTCATCTACTCCACTCATCGAGGTAAGGTTGAACTATCCTTCTCGACCTTCTACATCAATTGTAGTGAAGAGGGAATGGTGACCCAAGAGCACCGTAGTCATCCCACCACCTCCACCATAGTTTATAGTAGTAGTAGTAGTAGAGCGGGAGGGAGATAGTTTCATAGTCCCTATGTTAGTAAATCCCCCAAGAGACAACACTCCACCAATAGTGAGCAATTATGAGCATGTATCCTATAATGAGCATAATCCTCCCAGAGATAGCACTCTAGTGGGAGGCAGTGTTTGATGTATGTCTGTCAGTAAGCATAATCCTATTATCGATCGTCAGTGAGTCTTTATTCCAGTGCAGCCCGACAAGGTAGGAGATCGTTCCTTGGATGAGATTTTAATAGTCTACTTTGTCGAGAAGAGAGAACTCTTTGGCAGTGATCACATAGATTCAAAGCATGAGAGAGTGGTATTTGATCCTAATGAGGATGACTTGATCGAAGTCTACATGGTTGATACTAGGAGCTCCCTCTTTAGAGATTCATAGAGCAGGAAGGTATTGTAGTTGAAGAGGATGATGCTGTCCATTCAACTCAGCACCTCCTCCACCAGCTTAGACAGAGAGATGATCATATTAAAAAAATGGAAAAGAAAATTAAGGAGTTGATGGCAGTGGTTTCAGCATTGTAGAACTCAACCCTAGTTTATAGCCTTCTCCCAAGTAGTTGACAGAGGTGAGTTGGCACATACCTCAGAGCATACTAGATGCATTATCACAAAGAAAAATAGTGGTAACTTGCATAGGAAGGTGGTGGATAGTACCTCCATGCACGAGAAGGATATTAAAAATATGGTGGTGTAACAGGTGAAAGAAGCACTCGCACTAGCCAGAGGTGGCTCATCTATTCCAAAGGATAGACTCTACCTAGAGGAATTCGATGCAGTCTAATTTCCTAAGGGCTTTTGCCTCATTCTTTCAAAATATTTGATGGAAATTTGAACCCTCGCTAACACATTGCACATTTCAAGTCCGATTTCTGCAATGCAGGAGGTAGTGATGCCCTTCCTTTTATATTATTTGTCAACAATTTAACGGGTGTTACATTTGACTAGTATGCCAAATTGCCCAATGATTCGGTAAGAACATTTGCAGAGTTGGAGCACCTCTTCAATAAGAGGTTTGCTGGAGCTCATCAAAGGCTTACTTTAAGCGATCTTGTTGTAACAACACAAGTCCTTAACGAGTCCCTTATTGATTACATTCTTAGGTGGTGAAACCAGAGTATGAAATGTGAACCATAGCTATTCAAACAACACGCCATAGAGATTCTCCTGAAGAACATCCATGGCCTGGTTTCTTTCATGCTCAAGGGTTTTACAATCAAAACCTTTGAGAAATTAATCAACAAGGCTGCTAGTCTACAAGAAGAGGCCAACAGTTTTCTTTCCAAGACTAGTCAGCTAAGCTTAGACCTCAGAAGGCATTTGAGAGGAGACTAGGGGTAGTCACAGCAGTTGACATGGGGAAGCAACCATCTAGGGTTTAGTCAGATAGGCCTTAAGCTCAGCAGCCTCCTCTGCCACCACCTCAGCCATCATATCGGCCACCTTAGTTGTCACAGCGGCCGCCACCACCGCCTCCTCATCAACATCATCAACAACAATATTCTTACCCGCCACCAGGTAGCTCTTATTTACCTACTCTTGATGATAGATTGAATAAACCTTATTCATTCAATAGGAAGGTAGTCAGGAAGATCTTTAAGAATCTCTTAAAGAAGCCTAATTTTCAGTTACCAGAGCCTAAGAGTCTGGAGGAAGTGGGCAAGAGTCATGATCCAAGCTATTACCCCCACCACCACATGTTAGATTACATCTTAGAAGATTGCATTACCTTTAAGGACTGCTTGAGTGTAGCTTCAAGTAGGGTGCCATTGCCATCCCTAAGAAATACCTATTAGAATAGCCTTCTAGTTCTATCAGAGTAATCCTTGGGGATACATGCGATCCTCTTAAGATAAAAGAAGGTTAGGATATCTCCCTATCCCAAACCTCCAAGAACATAATTTCTAAGATCATAAAATTACCCTTGCAAGTGCTTGAAGCAGCTCAAACCTCCAACTCTAAGGAAGGTTAGCAAGTTGCTAAGGACAACTTGAGGGAAGTAGGAGCCTAGCAACAACAGTGATAATCTCCACTTGCTCGAGATATTATAGTAGCGCAATCACCGACTGATTTCAACACTCTTTTCATAGTTGCAGCTACAATTCCTTTAGCCAGCTCTTCTTCTAGCAGCCATATTATACCAACAGATGTGGGGTGGGGGGTGCCAAATCTCTTACTCCACTTGATTTTTTTGTACCTTCATCTCAATCTAAGAAATCAATGAAAAAAATTGATTCCACTTACATCTGTGTCATTTCTGATGATCTTCCTGAGTTTATTCCTATAGATAACCCTCTAAGTCTAATCAATAATAACTCTAGTTTTGATCATGCTTCTTCTTCTGATTTGGAAATGGATTACCCATTCCTAAATGATTCAGGTTCACCCATTGAGATTGATTTGGCATCCAACTCTGATGATCCTATAGGAGAAGCTGTAGGTGAACCTGATGAGTAGATATAACTTTTCACTAAATCATCTCATGAAGTCATTGAAGTCAACCTTCATAGTAACAAAGTTCTACCTCTTAGGGTAGCATCCCAGGATAAGGGTAAGCAAGTCATTGGTTCTAGTGAAAGTAGCCCCTCCACAGGATGCTCTGCCTACAGATATGCTTATGGAGGATCAGCCCAGAGTTGACTACAATGTCCTTGCTCACCTGAGAAAGTTGCTAGCTAAGCTAAGCATATATGTGCTCTTATCTTATCCAAAGAGATGAGGGAGTCATTGATCAAATCTCTCTCAATCTAGAAATACGCATAGCTCAGTTGACCACTATTGGATATGAGACGTATTATTCAAGAGAAGCCCATGGAGTTACATTCACAGATAAAGACCTTCTTTTGTGAAAAATTGAGCACAATTGTCCCATCTACATTACAGTGGACATGGGTAGATTCAGACTCTCCGGGGTGTTAGTTAATCTTGGTGCATTACTGAATATTATGAGTCTAAAGAACCTTGCCTATTTGAGGATTGACAACTTCAAACTCTGAGGAGATCGGATGATGTTGAGAGGATTCAATGAGTAAGGAGATAGGCTTTAGGCTTTATAGTGTTTCCATTATAGGTAGATGACTAGAAGACAGAAGCCAAGTTCTACATAATTGATTCAGATACATCTTTCACTGCTTTGTTCAGTAGGCTTTGGATACATGGAAATAACATGGTTCCATCCTCTTTACATTAGTGCATCAAATTCTGAAGAGGTGGAATCATGTATTGTGTTAAAGAAGACTTGAAGTCATTTTCAGTTAGAGAGGTTGAGATATATGAGGATGCGACATACTACCTTCCTCAAAATTAAAAATTTTATTCACTTAAACTTGGTTAATGTTCAAAAACAAAAGAAAAAGAAAAAGAAGAAAAGAAAAGAAAAAAAAAAGATGAAAAAAAAAGTGAAAAAAAAATGAAAATGCAAGTGAGCGAGAATCTGACACTAAGGAGGAAGTAGAGCCAGATGTTAGATTCTACCCACAGTTTGTTCCTCCATATGAACACATGAGTATGATGACTCGACCCCCACCAGGTAGAGGAAGAGGTAGATCCAGAGGTAGTTCTAGAGGTGGAAGACCTCCTTGATGGTGGACAGTCAATAAAAGCTATGTTCCAGCTCATAAAAATACCCCCGCTATCCACATAAACTTAGAGTCCAGTTCAGAGGATGAGTCTCATGTGATTAGCATGCCAATCAACCCCTCTTAGTGGGTCCCTTTGGAGGTGACATTTGAGCTAGATATCAATGAAGACCAGGCCTCCAAGAAAAGCATGAATATATCCGAATTAGTATTATGTAGAATAGTCAGGCAACAGTTGAGAACCTTAGCTCTAACCCCACTTAAGTTGGCCCCCAAGTCATCCATAGATGTCAAGCCAAAGATACTTTTGTTGGTAGCATCATCCTCAAGTCAAGAAGCTAATGTAAAACTTGAGGATTATTCAGATAAATTTTTAATAGAATTGCCTTTTGATTGGTATTTGTTTTGTGTTATTCATTTAGCAAAGAAGGGATTAATCCTACATTCTTGGTCTAAACATAAGTCAGATTACATTGAAAGGTTATGGGACAACCAAAGTAGATATTATTAATCAAGATTAGGACTAGGATTCAGCATAGTGGATCCAGTCGATGATGACAACCATTTCTTAGTCATCACCAATCATTTGGAGTTTGATAGCTTCTTCTCAAATCATGCTGACTCATGTGAAGATGTATGTTTAGAAACTTTTGATGTTCCAAATTATCTTGAAGTCAATGATGCACTGCCAGAATTTGAAGAATAAATCAGATCAACCATTGATGAACTCAAAAAAAAAAATCAACTTAGGAATAAAAGAAGATCCATGCTGTAATATCCATTAATTTAATTCCTAATTAATTTTGTTTAAGCTAATTAACCCATTTCGTAGCACTTAAGTAGCATCTGGCTAAGAATGCACGGCTGGATTAACGCTCTCGACGCGCGTATGGCTAGGATCGATCGAAAGGTAATACCCGTTCATTTATTTCACTTCCTTCCCTACCGCGGCCTCAGTCCTTCACGCTGCGAGTTCTTCTCCTCCTTTCCCTTCCTTCGGCCCGGCCCGACGGCGCTCGTGACAGAATCACGAGAACCCACTTCCTTCCCTCGGCGTCGTCGCTTCGACAGAAGTGCCGCCTCGGTAAGCCAGAGCGTGCTTGAGATCGTCGGCGTCGCCTCGCTGGTTCGCATCACGTTGTCGGAAACCGCCACATCGTAAGTCTCGTGAGAACCGGTTGGGAAATCAGTCGCTTCGGTTTGGGAAATCCGTGGGAGCTTGGCTCGTGAACCGATCACGACTAGGATTTCTGTTCCATCAGGAAACTTAGGGAATTTTATAAGTTGCTAAATTTCTTTCCCTATCCCTTTTTCTTTCAGCCGGCAGCCTTCCTTGATGTTGAAATGCGTGTTTGGGGAGTTTCAAACTATTTTGGCTGCTAGGTGAGTTGTAGAATTATTGAATGGGGATTTAGGATTGACATTGTTTGATAATTTCAGCTTTGTTGATTGAAGCAGGTAATTAATAGTGACATTAGGAGATTACTTTGGAGTCATACTCCAGTATTTCGAAAGCTTATGAGGAGATATCAATTTCAGGTAAGATTACATGTGTTAATTATGAGTTTCATGTATTAGAAGTATTTAGAAGAGTTATATCATTATAGGTTGTGTACTCGAGGAGGAATCGAGGAGCACATCATGACACTGACCTAGACATTGAGGTGAGACATAATTGCTAATTTAAATTTAGTTTCTATGCCTATGTATGCCACTGTTTCTACCACTTCGTATAAATTGTATGAATGACATATAGATTTCTGTCATATTGAATGCAAATACAAATGCTTATTATTTGACCTTGCATAGATTACTACTTTACAATGATTTAAACCAGCGAGTTCAGCATATGATTTCATTGGGCATATAGAAATGTTTTAAAACATGTTGTTAAATGCAGTAATGTGATTAACAGGGAAATGCCAGGAAAATTGTGATAGGAAGGCTATGTTATAAAAATCTGCGCAGATAGGCAAAAGTTCTGACGAGATGAGCCATTATTACGGGATCTTGTATCCCCGACTCTGACATTTTGAGGTTGGAGCTGTTAGGCTATCCAATTGGTGTCAGGGGGCTATTAGGTATGTAAAGTATGGTTCTACCGCCACCTCTGACTTTAGTAGGCGCCCGGTGGCGACCTATTGTTATGAAGTCAAAACCTATGCAATTATAAATGATATTTGTAGAAAATGATTTGATATAGAACTGAAATGATTTTAATGAAAATCATTGTTCCTTGACATTGATACAGTATGAACCTACAGCATATTATTCAGTTATATTATTACATTTCTGCAGCACCTACAACATATTGTTCAGTTACATTGTACATTCTTGACCTGATTTACAATTTTGTAAATTTACATGTACATGCACGATTGTTCCTACTGTCTTGTACTGAGCTTACTTTAGCATTCTTGTCTCACAAAACTTTTAGCTTATGATGCTACAGTTGATAATTTCAGGAAAAGACGAGCTGGGTAGAAGCTAGTTTGTTTTGTTGAATTGTACAGTTTTGGGGTGTATAGTTTTGGGAAGATTAAAGACTTTTTGGGTACGTACAAAATTTTAATACTGATGCCTTTAGTTGCTCTGTATTTATTTACAAATGTAAAGATTTCATGCTTCCAGTAATTGTGATGTGAATTAATTAGTAGATGAATTACAAATATTTGTGATGATTTGATTAGATGCAAATTTCACTTGCTCGTTCAGAGTATACAGAAACGTGTTGGTGAAATCTGTCCAATCGAAGTCATCCTATTCTACACTTGTGACCAGCATAAGGGGTCATCTGGGGTGTGATAGAAAGTGGTATCAGAGCAATAAGGTTGTGAGAACAGAGTAAAAAGATTGATGAACAATAGTAATGGAAGCATGATTTAGATTTAGAATAAGTGTTGAATTGATTAATACAGAGCTCTAGGATGATTAATTTTGGGATTAGGAATCCATATGTTCTTAATTTCATGCATGTATGATATTTAATAAATATGTATCATATAAATAATTTTTATAATTACATATTAATTTGCCTTAAGAAATTCCGGAAAGGTTAGATGGTCAGTCTTCAAGACTAAATGTAAACCCTGAACTACATGCAGACCCTGAATTACATGCTGGAGATAATTCGATCAGGAGTGAAATACAACCTAGAGTAAGTGGTGAAGGTAGATCTGATGAATTGCAAGGGGTAGTTCAGTTGATTTCCCAGGTTTTTGATAAGTTAGCATCTATGGAAAAATTTGCGACTAGTGGGCACAAATCTAAGTATGGTTCAGAAGTGGATCAACATTTGAGAATATTTCAAACGTTCAAACCACCAGCATTCAAGGGAGCCAGTGATCCTATAGTTGCGGAAGATTCGCTTAAAATTGGAAAAATTTTGGATGGGATGATTTGCCAACAAAGAGTAATCGCTCCTTTGTATTAGAAGGGGAGGCGAAAAGGTTGTGGGATCAAACAGGAAAGATTTGACTTGATACCTATTACTCAGATCAAATGGGATGAATTTGTCAAAGTATTCAAAGAATGGTTCATTCCTCCATCAGCCAGACTTGCTTTACAAGACAAATTTTTCAATCTAACTCAAGGCTCAAAACTATAATGCAAGATGAAGTCGAAGTTCACTTATCTTTCTCGATACGCCATTATATCGACGAAGAGAAATGTCATAGATTTCTTTGAGGCCTCAGAGATCAATTAAGATTGGCACTAGCACCATTTGATATCAGTGAGTTCTCAGTGTTAGTTGAAAGGGCTAGAAGAATTGAAAATGAGTTGAATTTTTCTAAACAACAGTGAGATTTACAGGCAACCAAATGCAAAAGCTTTGAAAGAAGGCCAGATTTCTCTAGCAAGAAATTTAAGTTTGATGATAGACAGAAACAAATTCAGTTGGAGAAACCTATTTGTGATAAGTGTGGGAAAAGACATTTTGGTCAATATTTGGCTGGATCTGGGAAATGTTACAGATGTGGTCAGATTGGAACCAGAGGAATTACTTGCGTTGCCACCAACACGAGAAGTGGAGTTTGGGATTGATGTACAACGGTACAATCTATACATAAATCTCCTTACATGATGGCTCCTAGAATTGTTGGGAATTGAAGTGTCTTCAGAATTGGAGACAAAATTTATTGACTGAACTCACCGTGGAGTGCACCGGATATTTGTTAAGAAAAAGGATGGGTCTATAATTGTGTATTGATTAGGAGTTAAATAAAGTAACAATCAAGAACAAGTATCCACTACCAAGGATTGATGATTTATTTGATCAGTTGGAGGGAGCTACTGTATTTTCCAGAATTGATTTGAGATCTAATATCATCAGGTTAGAGTTAAAGATACTGATATTTTTAAAATAGCTTTTAGAACCAGATATGGACATTATGAATTTCTTATTATGC
Organism: Cymbidium sinense; assembly: GCA_021442155.1. Lineage (NCBI taxonomy): Eukaryota > Viridiplantae > Streptophyta > Magnoliopsida > Asparagales > Orchidaceae > Cymbidium > Cymbidium sinense. The sequence continues at coordinate 35,918,894 of CM038232.1, forward strand.
CATTTGGTTTAACTAATGCTCCTGCAGTCTTTATGGATTTAATGAACTGTGTTTTCAAGCCCTTGGTGGACCAGTTTGTTATCATCTTTATTGATGATATTTTGATTTATTCTAAAACTGATGAAGAGCATGCAAATCATCTGAGTATTGTTTTAGAATTGTTAAGACAAAATCAATTATATGCCAAATTTTCAAAATGTGAATTTTGGATGCATAGATGATTTAGGTCACATTATGATGACAAAGGAGTTTGTTGATCCTTAAAAAAGTAAAAGCAATTTTAGAATGGTGCACCAAAATATTTGAAGTTTGCTTTCTAGGCTTAGTAGGTTATTACAGAAAATTGTCGAGATTTTCTCATATTGCAATGCCTATCTATTATTGAGAAAGGATGTCAAATTCCAATGGACCTGAATGAGAGTTTTCAAGAATTGAAAAAGCATTTGACCCTTGCAGTTTAGCTATTTCATCGACGGGGATTTTAAATATTTAGTGATGCATCTTTAAAAGGTTTGGGTTGTGTCTTGCGACAAGAGTAATTGCTTATGCTTGAGACAATTAAAACCTCACGAAAGAAATTATTCTGTGCATGATCTAGAGTTAGCAGCTGTGGTTTTTGCTCTTGAAATTTGGAGACATTACTTGTATAGATTGAAATGTGAAATTTTTACTGATCATCAGAGTCTTAAGTATATTTTTACACAAAAAGAATTGAATCTAAGATAAATAAGATGGCTTGAGTTTATTAAAGATTATAATTTAGATATTCAGTATTGTCCAGGAAAAGCTAATGTGGTGGCTGATGCATTAAGCCATAAATCCATGGGAAATGCCAGTTGGATTATTACTCAAAAGTTAGAGTTGATCAGAGAATTAGAAGCTCTACAACTAGAAGTTAGAAGGTTTAGTGATACTGGGCATTTATCTCAATTCACTCAACTTTATTTGATAGAATCAAATCAAAACGATCGTGGATATCGAAATTCATTGAACAAATCAAGATTAGTCGGCAAATTTCTCTGAGAGGGTATTAGGAAGAATTCATAATTATGGATACCTAGTGAGGCAGAATTGAGGAAATTTTACGAGCTCATCGAGCAGATATACTATTCATCCAGTAGTTCAAAATGTATAAAGATTTAAAGCGATTTTGGTGGTGGTATGAAGAAAGACATAATCATATGTCTCTAAATGTCAAGCTTGTCGATTGTTAAGGTTGAGCATCAAAGACCCATTGTTATTCATCATTACTATACCGAGTGGAAGTGGGAAGAATTTGCCATGGATTTTTATGGGATTTCTAGATCTAGGCAAGGTCTGATAGTATCGGGTTGTTGTGGATAGATTGACCAAGTCGACTCATTTCTTACCTGAAACGAGATTATTGATAAATTATCGATTATATGTTAAAGAAATTGTAAGACTTCATGGTGTAAAAGTGATCATCTCTGACAGAGATGGTAGATTTACTTCTAGATTATGGAAAGAAATTCAGAGAGGATTGGGCACACAGTTACACTTAAGTACGGCTTTTCATCCTCAGATTGATGGACAATCAGAAAGAACAATTCAAGTCCTCAAAGATTTTTTGAGACTATGTGTTTTAGATTTTGGAGGTAGCTGGGAAGATCATATTCCTTTGATCGGTTTTACTTACAATAATACTTCAATAGTATTGAGATCTCAGTATAAAGCATTGTATGGTCAAAAGTGTAGAACTCCATTGAGTTGGTTGAAGTGGAGAAAGATACATTGGGTCCGAGTTGGTTGATCAAGCTACAGAGAAAATCGATTCGAGAGATAGATTAAAATCGGGATCGTGTAAGTATTCGATGTAAAAGCAGTAGAATTTCAAGTTGGAAATTTGTATTCTTAAAAGTCATATGAAAGGAATTAGTAGATTTGGTCACGGAGGTAAATTGAGCCCTAGGTACATAGGACCTTTTGAAATCATTGAAAGATTGGCAATATGGCTTACAGGCTTGCCTTACCCATTGACTTGGCAGACATTCACAACGTCTTTCACATTTCAATGTTGAGAAAATGGATCACAGATGTTGAGCAAAAGATTCCATATACAAAGTTTGAAATACAACCAGATTTGACTTATGCATTGGAGCCAGAAAATATTTTGGAATTTGATGTGAAGAGATTGCGAAATAGACAAATTTATGTTAAAATTAAATGGAAAAACCAATCAAGAAGCTACTTGGGAGGTTGAGCAAGAGATGAGGCAGAAGTTTCCCTTCATGTTTGAATGATTCAGAAGAAATTTTGAGGATGAAATTTGTTTTAAGAGGGGGAAATTATAATATCCATTAATTTAATTCCTAATTAATTTTGTTTAAGCTAATTAACCCGTCATTACTGCAACACTTACTGTAGTATCTAGGTGCTAAGCATGCAGCGGCTGGATTAATGTTCTTAATGCGCGTATGGCTAGGATCGATCGAAAGGTAATACCCGTTCATTTATTTCACTTCCTTCCCTACCGCGGCCTCAGTCCTTCACACTGCGAGTTCTTCTCCTCCTTTCCCTTCCCTCGGCTTCGGCTTCGACGACCGCTCCCGTGACACAGAATGCAGGAACCGCCGCTTCCTTCCCTTGGCATTGGCGTCGGCAGTCGCTCGTGTCAAGCGCATGTTGAGATCGATCTCGGCTCGACTCTGCGCCTACGTCGTCACTTGGAAACAACCACATGTAAGTCGTGACAGGTTGGGAAATCAAGTCGCTCGGTTTGAAATCCGTGAACCGTCGGCTCGGCTCCTGAATTTCGATAGGATTTCCGTTCTCCTGTATCGGAAACTTAATGGGAATTTTGTAAGTTGCTAAATTTCTTTCACTATCCCTTTTTCTTTTAGTCGGCAGCCTTCCTTGATGTTGAAATGCGTGTTTGGGGAGTTCCAAACTATTTTGGCTGCTAGGTGAGTTGTAGAATTATTGAATGGGGATTTAGGATTGACATTGTTTGATAATTTCATTTTGTTGATTGAAGCAGGTAATTAATAGTGACGTTAGGAGATTACTTTGGAGTCGTACTCCAGTATTTCGAAAGCTTATGAGGAGATATCAATTTCAGGTAAGATTACATGTGTTAATTATGAGTTTCATGTATTAGAAGTATTTAGAAGAGTTATGTCATTATAGGTTGTGTACTCGACGAAGAATCGAGCAGAACATCACGACACTGACCTAGACACTGTGGTGGGACATAATTGCTAATTTAAATTTAGTTTCTATGCCTATGTATGCCACTGTTTCTACCACTTCGTATAAATTGTATGAATGACATATAGATTTCTATTATATTGAATGCAAATGCAAATGCTTATTATTTGACCTTGCATAGATTACTGCTTTACAATGATTTAAGCCAGCGAGTTCAGCATATGATTTCATTGGGCATATAGAAATGTTTTAAAATATGTTATTAAATGCAGTAATGTGATAAACAGGGAAATGTCAGGAAAATTGTGATAGGAAGACTATGTTATAGAAATCTACGTAGATAGGCAAAAGTTGTGACGAGATGAGCCGTTATTAGGGGATCTTGTATCCCCGACTCTGACATTTTGAGGTTGGAGCTGTTAGGCTGTCCAATTGGTATTAGGGGGCTGTTAGGTATGTAGAGTATGGTTCCTGCCTTACCTACAACTTTAGTAGACGGTAATCTTTCTATTGTTATGAAGTCAAAACTATGCAATTATAAATGACATTTGTAGAAAATGATTTGATATAGTGAAATAATTTTAATGAAAATCACTGTTCCTTGACATTGATGGATGAACCTGACATATTATTCGGTTATATTATTACATTTAAAGACGCGTACAACATATTGTTCAGTTACATTGTACATTACTGCAGCATAGTTTATCAGTTTTGTAAATTTACATGTACAAGCACGTTTATTCCTACTGTCTTGTACTAAGTTTACTTTAGCATTCTTGTCTCACAAAGCTTTTAACTTATGATGCTACCATTGATAATTTCAGGAAAAGATGAGCTAGGTAGAAGCTAGTCTGTTTTATTGAATTGTACAGTTTTGGGGTGTATAGTTTTGGGAAGATTAAAGACTTTTGGTGCATAAAATTTTATACGATGCCTTTAGTTGCTCTGTATTTATTTACAAATTTAAAGATTTCATGCTTCCAGTAATTGTGATGTGAATTAATTAGTAGATGAATTGCAAATATTTGTGATGATTTGATTAGATGCAAATTTCACTTGCTCGTTCCGCAGTAGCACAGGCTGGAACGTGTTGGTGAAATCTGTGTCCAATCGAGTCATCCTATTCTGTTACACTTCAGGCTGACCCTAGCATAAGGGGGTCATCTGGGGTGTGACACATGCCCTACATACATCAATTCTTTATTGAATTAAAAAGAAACTAATGACTTAGTTAGGCTATTGACTGAGTTTAAGGACTGCTTTGCATAGAGTTATGAAGAAATGCCTGGTTTATCTCCTAACATAGCAGTCCACAAACTAGCAATATATCTTGATACTAACCCTATCAAGCAAGCTCCTAGAAGCATGTAATTTGACAATGAGCAGTAGGTTATTTCTGAAATCAAGAAACAATGCTGGCTTTAATAGGTGTGGTGTTTATTTTTTGTTCATGTGTATGTGCGTGTATGTGTGTATGTGTGTGGGGGGGGGGGACACCACGCAGATCTAAGGTGTACTTATTGAGGTGATCTGGTATGACATAAAGAAATAGTATACCATCTCGAAAGATATAAATCATTACCCGACGATGGACCTGATCACTTAATAAGGATTCCTAAGGCATGATGGGTCTTCGAATGTACCATAGATTTTTTTTCTACATTAAATGGATGGATAAAGAAGGGTTTATTAAAACCAAGTTCTAAAATTTCTTTTGGGGGCAAGCCCCTATAGTTAATTACATCCTAAGGAAGGTGAATTTTTTAGGAATACTCTCAATTAAAATATGCAATTATTATCTCCAAGAATTCAAAGATAGGGGGGGGGACACCATGCAGATTTGAGGGTGTACTTATTAAGGTGATCTGGTACGACATAAAGAAATAGTATACCATCTTGAAAGATAGAAATCATTATCTACGATGGACCTAATCACTTAATAAGGACTCTAGGCATGATGGGTCTTCGAATGTAGAGATTTTTTTTCTACATTAAATGGATGGATAAAGTAGGGTTTATTTAAACCAGGTTCTAAAATTCCTTATGGGGGCAAGCCCCTATAGTTAATTACATCTTAAGGAAGGTGAATTTTTAGGAATACTCTCAATTAAAGTAGACAATTATTGTCTCCAAAGAATTCAAAGATAGGACTATCAATAAATTAGCTATATTGGGAAGATCAAATGGGATAAATTGAAAAGAAAGATTCATTATCAAAGCCAAGGGGAGATGAGTAGGGGATGCTCATGATATTAGGAAACCGAGTGAGCATCCCAAACTATCCTATGGTTGGACTTTATATGTTTGAAATTAAGAAGAATTATACATTTGAGTTGAAATTTGATTAGAAATCTAGGACTTATAATTCCATAATACAAGATTATGGAAATGTTTAAGAGGTTAGGATTTATGTTTGTAGCCCCAAAGGAAAACAATAACGTTGGATCCTAAATTTAGGGAGCTTTAGCAAGCTAAAGCATGACCTATATCTAAGGTGAAAGTGGGCATATTGTTCACCTCCATAAGAGAGGGTAAACCACCCAACTGCTGGACTTATAATCGCCTGGAGTGGTAGCCAGCTAACTCTTCCTACATTTTAAAACCATGTAGGCAAGTCTTATGATTTTTCAAGATGGCTAGGTTGTTATTATTTAGAAAAGAAACTAAAGTCCTTAAACCCACTCCCTAAGAGACTAGAGCATGAGTGGTATAAATAATGACTTAGTCTAATGCAAATCTTATCAAATTTTATTTGATTTTTGACTCTTTATTTTGACACAAGCTATAGGATTTTATATGCCTAAATGTATGATGAAGTTGATTATGGGCTAAATCAAAAGAGAAAGAGGTATTTTTCATCGTAGGCTCTCAAAGGTTAAGCCCTTATTCTATCTAGCAAAGATGGAAACCCTCTCTCAGCAAGAGTGAAATAAAATGATATGCATGACATTAAGCATTCAATATCTAGCTAAGGGGTTGCTAAATATTTTATTATCTTGATTTAATACCTAAGCTTTATGTGAGGTTATGAGTTATTTTAGAAGTTTAGTTATGAGTTGGGTAGAAAATTTATTTTTATCCTAAGAGCCTAATCGCATCCAAGCTATACATCAATCATCAATCATGAAGAAACTTGAAAAATACATGTCATTTCTATTGCACAATATAAACAAATCATCAAACAATTTATAACTTTGAAAAAAAGGTCGGTCTGCGGGTATCACCCTGAAAAGAAATAGGTAGAGGTCTACCCTTATACATCCGGTATATGAAAGAATAATTACAAGTTACAAAATGATAAGTGTTATGGGGGATCATCAAGTCTTGATGCTCCCTCTATTTCTTCATTTGATTTGCTCAATTTGGTTTGGTAGGCTTCGAGGCATCACATGGCACCCTAGGATTAAACCTTGTGGTCAATGTTCATCCTTAACCTCCATAACACTTAACCAAATTCCTAATGCAATTACATTAAAAGAATGGAAAAGTAAATCTAGTTACACCCGTAAAATAAGTGTTAGCTAAACACACTATAAAACCCAAGCAGTTATATGATTAATTTTTATTTAGCACCCTACACATGGGTAGTCAAGTCCACATCTCTAATATAGATTATGCTTAGGGATTAAGCAACCTATACAACAAAATATTTATATTTATTTTAAGCACCCCTTAAACATAATCTCCTGCAGAAAATATGATTAGGCTAACCACGTCCACTTCGTTCCGGTTACGTATTGCTACTTACATCACAAAACAAAACATACATCAAACCATACACCACCCTAACATAAAGCTTGAAGTGGTGACTTAATCTAATGTGTGTGTGAAGGCTTGTGTGGTATGTCCTAACTAGGCTTTAGAGTTAAGATTTCCTAAGTATGGAAGACATTTAATTACCAAGGGTGGTTTCACTTTAAATTGTTTAATTAATTTGCAAATTTTATTTAACATTTTTTTGTTTCATTTGACCTACACAAAACAACTAAGTGTTATGAAGAGAAAGAAAGAGAGGATCACTCTCTTTTATCCTTACCTTAATCACATCTAAAGCAAATTAATTAATCAATTCCCTTTAGTGAATGACTTTTTAGATGTTTTAATTAATCCTAAGTTTAGGTTAACTTTAAATAAACTCATTCAATAAGAAAGGCATCTTAAGGTTAGTTGGAATGAATTACTATCACATAACACATGTTTGTTCATTTCTTTCCATCACGTATATCATGCATATGATTAAATCTTAAGCATAGCTATACATGAAATTTGTATCTTAGCACACTTAAATGATGAATGTGAATAAATGTATTTGGAATTAATATTTCATTTGGTTGAATGATTTTGTCATATTAATTTAAAGCTCTTTCTAAATTTTTATGCAAAAGCATAAGGAAAGAACCTTAAATCACATGACTAATCAACTAAACCAAACAAACAAAGTATGAATGCAAGTCTTTCTAATAGAAAAAAAGGGGGTTTATTCATTAGCTAAGTATACATCCACATATATAAAAGTTTTAAGCAAGTATGTCGCCATTATTCTACACCAAGGAAATGAAGTAGGAACCTCCTTGGGGCTACTTAAAGCCGTGCATCCCTAAAATGTCCAGACTAATATACCCTATCCTTAAATACATGTGGATGTATAAACAACTACAAGAATAGAAAGCCATGAAAAAATTATATTTTGATTTGATTGATTTATTTTGTGTAAATGAATTAAAGCTCTATCTAGATTCTGATGTCCAAATGCATAAGAATGAAATCAAGCAAGTACATCGCCATTGCTCTGCACTAAGGGAATGAGGTAGGAACTTCCTTGGGGCTACTCAAAGCTGTACGTCCTTGGAATGTATAGACTAATATACCGCTAACATTCTTACTTATGCAAATCAACATATGAATGTAAGGAAGAGACTTTATTTCATATAATAAATTTATATTCACTTGCATTTCCTCTGTGTATGTAACTAAAATTATAATACATATGTATATTCATTGGCTAATAAACTTTTGAAAATATATTTGAGATTTAAAAGTGATACTAGCCACACATATTTTTAATTTAAATCAACAAATGCAATTTGACATAAAGAAAATAATTTTTATTTGATTAATTTGAAAGACATGAATACATGAGTACAAGTGGCATACAATATTTAGCATGATTATAAAAAAATGAATTAACACAAGCATGTGATTTCATTCAAATCAATTAACTTTCAAGGACAATCAAACTAAATAAGATTATTTAAAACAAACCAAAGTTCCTTAATGTCATTTCATTTTCATGTTTGATTTGATTTAAGGAATGCGAAAGAGGTTTGCGAATCCTAATCCCATTCCCCATGTGTGAGTTAATTTACTTTAATGAAGAATAATTATGTTGATTTTATGTCTTAATTAGGTTAGCGTATGAATTATGTCAATTAATTAACCCTTACCTACATCACCTTAAGTTAATTAACTAATTAATAATGAGCCAATATGATATGCAACCACATAAAAAGTAAATTTGCAATGCTCCTAAGAAATGAAAGGGGCCTAATGCAATTGGTTCATGATTAATAGCTAATTTGGCTTAAGGGATCTCACTTAACTACTTTTATGATTTTCTCACACATGTGAGCTAACTATAATTTCATTAGCTCTCTCTTTAGGTTATTTAGAACCCAAAGAGCTACCCAAGATTGATTAAAGGTGATTAGATGTGAATGAATTTTATTGAGTTAATTAAGCTCATTAATCCATTTGGTTAAGCATTAAACATGTTCAATTAATGAAATGAAATTAACTCAAGGAAAGAGATCAAGAAAGAGGCCTAATCTCAATCCCTAAGTCCCATATTTGGTCACTTAAGCTCTGATTTTATCTTGAGGTTTATCTAATTAATTAAGCAATTAATTACTTCATTAACCATCAATTAATTTGGTTCCAAAAGGTAAAGAAAACTTAGGAAATGAATTAGGAAAAATATCTCAATCACATCCCCTAAGCTCCCTTACTGTGCAATGGAAGTAATTAGGCTTAAATAATTAATTAAGCAACTATTCATTTACTAATTAACATTAATTAAATTAAGAAAGTGATTAAATCTTAATTAATTAGTTTCCCTGATTAAGCAACCAATAAAATCTCAAAAAAAATAGGATAGGTAGAGGTCATCCCCTTAAACATTCACAAAAAATTTCAGAGTAATTGAGTGACTAATTAAGGAGTAATTAAGCTAATCAAATTTCCAATTAAACTTAATTAAGAAAAATCACTATTTAAAATTAATTAATAATAATTATTTCTAGATTTTACTTTAAAATATCTTTAAAATGAGCCATAGTTTAAATTTTTTGAATTTTTCTAGGATTAGTTATGATTTTTAGAAGTTTAGACTTGAAAATAAATTATTTAAGCTTAATTAAAGCCTTAATCCTGTTGGGCCCCGTGGCAGCTGACGTGGTGCACTAACATGGCACATTTTTCATGTGGTGCGATGAGATTAGCTATTTAAGTTGTCACATCCATCACTGGCTCAGATTACTACGAATGCTTTAACTCCATAGGCCATCCGATCTAAGATCGGACAACCACGATTTGATCTATGGTTTAGGGAAGGAATTAGAGGATCTAATGTGGGATTAGATCATGACCAATCATTTTGATCATGCAAAACTGATGGTCTGTTATCCGTTCAATTTGCGAGCAGTGAAAGATGGATGCCGTCCATCTTTGCTTGTTCGATCTGAGCTCACCTGAGCTTCGATTGCCTCCAAATTGATCCCACACCTTCGGGGAGGGAGGCGCACACATCCAATAGCTAAAAATGCATGATATTCGAATTTGATTCACAAAGACCAAATGATTTTCATACAAGGCTCAGTTTTGCAAAATTATCTCATTGGAGCTAATTTCTGGCAGTGGGATCAACGGAGGTAGCTTCGTCTAGTTGAGGTGAGGCTCTGTTGAGAAGCTTAGGGTTTGATTTGGTGAAGATCTCTCGGTCGATCAAGCCACACACATAGGAGCCTCGGCTTCAATCAAACTCTAGTCTCGATGATCGGGAAGGCTTGGAGATGATTCGGTTGCCTCCAATGAAGTAAGAGGATGGTGTGGGTGTAAGGAATTTGTATTTGATGAAGTAGAGGAGAAGTATTTCCCGGAAGGATGTTGTCCTATTTTAGCTTTGCACACAAAGAACAATGGCCAATCAAGGGAGGCTTGGGATGCTCTAAGAAGCTCTGAGGGGTTTCAAAATCACTTAGGAAACTCAGAGTGCAAATGGTGAAGAATCTAGCTCGAATTAAGGGCATATACCCCTCAATTGCACTTGATGGAAGAATGTGATTCATCCCTGAAAATTCACTAATTCACTATCGTCAGGTCATTGGAGGGGTCATCATTAGCTCCACATGGCATGCCAAGAGTGGAGGAAGTGGTGGTAGTAGTCTTAAGGCTTGACATGGGGAGATTACGTGCTAATTTTCCTTCCTTGCATCCATTAGGTTCGACCATGAGAGGGAGTGGCTTGGCTTGCTTCCATTGGTCCATGGAAAATGCTAGGATGACTTAGGGTGGGCTAAGGTGGCCTAAGAGTTACTCATTAAGAAGTTTGATGGTTGCCATGGAGATGTGAGAGTGGACTTTGCTGCTTAAGGTAAGAATCCAATGCAAAGAGGGGTGCCCATTAGTTAATCCCCATGGATTGGATCCCACTTGGATTTGGGCTGGCTTAGAGCTGACCTAGGGTTAATTTGGGTCAGGTTAGGTCAGCCACCAAGGTTCGATAAGGTGGTTTTGGGTGATTTGGCATAATTTGGTCAAAATGGGTTTATTTGGGTTAGGTTGAGTTGGGTTGACCAATTGGTCAAATTGGTTCAAACCAAGACTTGGGTTAGGTTCATATGATGATTTGGGATATTTTTGTTCAATTGGTTTTGATTAATTTGGCTTAGGTTTGATTTTGGCTCATTTGGATTCAAATAGGTCAAATAGGCTAAATTGACCATTTTGACCAATTTGACCAAATTGGATTAGGTTAAGTATTGGTTCATGTTCAATTGGTTAATTGAAAATGATTGTAGGCTTTGGTTTGGATTAATTTGGATTTTGGCCAATTTGACCCTTTAGGTCAATTTGGGCTAGGTTGGGTCAAGTTGACCAATTGGTCAAATTTGCTCAATCATGGCTTTGGTCAAGCTCAATAAGTGATTTGGAATGAACTTGAGCCATTAGTTGCAATCAATTTGGATCAAATCATGATTTAACCTATTTTGGCTTTTTAGGCCAATTTGGGTCAACTTAGGTCAAATGGCCAATTGGCCTTGGTTTGGCTTAATTGAGGGTTTGGTCATGTTCAATAATTGATTATGAGTGAGTTTGTGTCAGTGGTTTCAATCGATTTGGTATATGGTCAGTTTTTCCTAGTTTGGGTTTCATTTGGGCTAAAGGTTGACTTAGTCAACGGGATAGGTTGACTTGGTTTGACCTAATTCAAGATGATTGATTAACCTAGGATGATTGTTGGTCATGATATGGGGTTTGGATGGGCTTAGTTCAATCCAATTTAGGTTGGATTAGAGCTTGGCTCAGAAAGGTCTTTTAAGTCACTCTGGATCAAGTGAACTTAAATGGAGGAGAACTACCTTGAGAAGCCAAGACAGCCTTCCATTTAGGGTGCCCAAGGAGGGGGTAGTAGCCCTCGCTAGAGTTGTAGCAGAAGTAACTGACTGACTCTGACCTCGAATAACTGGCACAAAAATTGACACTGACTGGGTAGCAGGAACAATAGTGGCATTCCTCTTTAGTGGAGGAAACTTAGAATCAGATGACATATCAAATTGGATAAGCGGTGTCTGCCCTGCCACCTCCTCCTTGCTAACTATTGTGAGGGTTGTCCCCTCGCAAGAAATCCTCACCCCCTCAAAACCATGGCCAAAGTAGATGACCTCGGTGGAGCCAGTAGTAGAGAGACTAGCCTGATCCAGGGCTAAGTCTAGACCAGTGGAGAAGGAAAACATGAACTTATTGTGAGCCATGGATGTTGTACTAACTAAGGGCTGGAAGAACTAATTGCACTGAAATCTACATTGTTCAAATATAGTTGAGTCAAACACTTTCCTTGATATTCATCTTCAATCATTAATCTCAAGATTTGATTTGGAATTTGAACCCACACTTAACAATCTTAAGTGGGGGTTCATTGAAATTTTGGAGATTTTGGAAGAGAGATTTTGCAATATGATTTTGACTTAAAACCCACATCCAACAAATTTGAGTATGTTTAATGGGGTTCAAATATTTGGAGGGACCCTTTGGAGATATGTATGTTTTGTTTGAAAATTTGATTGGGAAAATCTTTACTTAACAAATTTAGATATGCTAAAGTAAGAGTTTTCAATTTGTATGTTTGAATTTGTTTGTGATTTGGTGTGTGATATGTGATTTAATTTTGAAAATGGGGCTTCTTACTTAACAAATTTGGTGCGTTAAGTAGATGCCAATTATGTTTGATATGATTTTTAGTGATGCTCTTACTCAACAAATTTGGTATGTTAAGTAGGAGTCACTTGTGTTAGTGACTTGAAAGTGAGACTTCCACTTAACAAATATGATATGTTAAGTGAAAGTCAAGTATTTTTAATTTTTGAAAATGAAACCTTTGCTTAACAAATTTGGTATGTTAAGTGAAAGTGAAATGTGTTTATTATTTTGAAAATGAAACTCTCAATTAACAAATTTAGTATGTTAATTGAAAGTCAAATGTGTTAATGATTTTGGAAAAAAAAAGATACCAATCCACTTCATATGACTAATCAAACCTAAACCTACCCATGACCTAGCTTAAATAGGTCAAATGGGTCAAATTGGTCAACTTGACCAATTTGACCTAAATGAAGTCATATGAGCCAAACTAAAAACTAAACCAAATTGAATCAAAACAAAGCCACCAAAACATTTCAAATGGTCAAATGAACTTGACCCAATCCTTAGTTTGACCCAATTTGACCAATTTTCCAACTTGACCCAAGTTGACCCATTTTGACCTAAATGGGTCAACATGATCCAAACCATATGAAATGAACTCCAAATCCAATGAAACTTGGCCAAACCTATTTTCTCAACATACCTAACATATTCAAAATCAAAAAATCATCTAAATGACCATTCTACTCCTAGGCCATAGAACAAATTTTGGTCAAGTCCTCTTCATAACTACTTGATACCTTCCTAATAGGTTAAGTATACCCTATGGAGGGTGGTGCACCCAACCCAATGGGTTTGGGTCAGCCCAAATTGACCCAAGGACAAAATCAACCACATAGCTCAAATTGGCCAAATAGAAAACTTCCCTCCAGTCAATTTCAATCACATGGGAGGTTACCAATCCACTCCTTAGCTCAACCTGACCATGTGAAAAGTTTTAACAACTCAAACAGACCTTTCCATATTGGCAATTTGATCAAAATGGCAAGGATAGCTTCGGTCATCTGATTACCATAGGGGGAGATATACTCCTCTTAATTCACTTCAATTTTCATATGCTCATTGTCAATTGAGTGTGAGAGTGTGTTAGGAGCCATCAAAGAGTGTTCCTAAGCTTTTTAGGAGGGATTTGAATCTTGCATTTCTCAATTTTCATCTTTTGAAAATAGGGGAAGTCCACTGAATTTCAAACTTCCTCTTCACTCAAAACCAGTGCAATTCCCTTTGTAAATTCCATCAAGGGACTGAATCAGTGCACCCAAGCCTTCACATGAGCTCCAAAGGCAAGAGGAGACCTAGTTCAATCAAGGCTGCAAGCAAGAGCAAGGGGAGTTAGTCTATAGAGCAATCTACACAACCTAAGGAGCTAATTCTTTCACCACAGCTTCATCTCAACCAGGTGAAACTCCTTCAGGGAATCGAGCACTGGTGATCACCTCCGGTGAGGTATGACATTTTTTGATCACTAAACTTAAGGGGTGTTGGTGTTTTGTGAAAGAAATAGTAATGGCATGAAGATTCAACCGTTGGATGTGATCTACATTTCTTAATGATAGTGTGTGCAAGTTTTTAGCCTCATCCGAGTTTAATCAAGCTCGGATCTTGCTCTAGAACATGGATGACCTCCATGATTCACAGAGCTTGGTAGGAGCAGATCTTTGGCCATCCATCCATTTTGGATGGGCTAAATACCATGTTTTATATCGATTTATACTTTTAAAAGCTGGGGTTATTCGTTCGATCCTTGATCAACGAGATGTGAAACCGCATTCACAACCATAGTGGGGGCGTTTAAGTGATGGCTCAACATCAGTGGAAAGTGGTTTGGCCACCATCGTGTCATGCCATGGGTTAAGGGATTTAATTAGGTTTTAATTAAATATAATTAATCCTATAATATTTAAAAATTCATATCTTCATAAATAAAAATCAAAAAAATATGAGGTAAAATGCCACTGAAAGATAAATCAATCTAAAATTATCTAAAATTGGTTTTAATGGATTTTGAATTGTATGTTTTTCTGATTTTACCTTTTAATGGAAATATTAAATTGCTAATTACTCCTTAATTAATGGCTTTAATTAGGTGTTTTGAAGTTACTTAAGTTAAATCTCAAAGCTTAATTAACCAGTAATTATGAGCCAAATTGCATTAAGCCCTTTTCTTCCTAGGTGCATTATAAATTTAAATTCCTTATGAGGTTTTATGTCATCTCAATGTCTCATAATTATTTGGTTAACTATGCTAAGGTGGTATAGGTAAGGGTTAATTAATATGCTTAATTCATACCTTAACCTAATCAAAATCTAAAATAAATCTAATCATCTAAAAATTAAACAAAAATGTCAAACACATGTGGGAATGGGTTAGGAACAGCAAACTCAACTCACATTTTCAAAATTAAATCAAATTAAAAATCAAACAAAAACCATATTAAATAAACTTTGATTTACTTTAAGCTTTCTTATTTCATAAGATTGTCTTTAGGATTTAATTAAAGTGAATGTGTTTACATGATTTCATTGCTTTAGTTCTTTCCCCAACATGTTAAATATGTATGTCATATGGTTTCATGCATCCATGTTTTTCAAAATCAAATTTGAAGATGAAAATGATTACTTTATGTCAAAATTACATGTGTTGGCTAAAGTAAGAATATGAGTAGCTATTATCACTATTAAATTCAAATTATTTTTAAAAATTATATGAATCAATTATCAAAATTGAAAGTTTGTTACTTGTAAATTATAAGTTTGCATGTGAAGAAAATATAAAGATGTGCTTAGTATAGGTTTTCCTTCTCTTCTCTTTTAGTATAGTTTTGAATATGATTTGGTAGGATGTATGGTTCATTTAAAAATAACCTAACACTTGCCTAATTCCATATCCTATTCATTCCTATACTATCAATTAAGGATATTTATGCTTACACACATAAATTACATAAACAAAAATCAATCAACAAATAAAATTTTTTGTATTCTCTCTTTTCCATTCATTTGTTTTGTACACATGTTTGTATTTAAGAAAAGTGGTATATTAGTCTGGACAACCCCGAAGTTGCTAGGCTTTAAGTAGCCCTAAGTAGGTCTTGTACCTTGCACCTCTGGTTAACAATGGCATTGTACTCACTTATGCATTTCTTACTTTCAGGTGTGCATGTGAAAATTGGATAAGAAATCCCTTTTCTACTTAATGAAAATCATGCATCATGAACTTTCAAATTTTCTTAAATGAATTACTTAACATGCATCATAAAGTATGTTAAATATTCTCATTTGTGTGTATAGATATGCTTAGGACTCATTCATATGCATGTTATACATGTTGGGAAAGAAATGAAGTGATGTATGTTTTGTGAATTTAGTTCATTTTATTTAATCTTAAATTTCCTTTCTTTTTGAATAGGTTTGTTTAGAGTTCATCTAAACTTAGTATTAATTAAAACACTTAATCAAAACATTCACTAAATAAAACCAAAAACATGAATCTACTTTAGAAATTACTTAGGTTAGGGAAGGAAAGAGAAGTTCTCTTCTATTTCCCTCTCTTCATAACTTAGTAATTAATTGTAGGATTCACTTGAACTTAATCAAAACATAAAATAAAATCAACCCAAAATAATTAAATCACTTAAATGAAACCCTCCTCTAAGTTGAACATGCTTCACACTTAGAAAATTCTAACTTAAAGCCATAGCTAAGCATACCACACAAACCTCCAAAACACACACATTAGGCTAAGTCACCACTTCTAACTTTAGGTTAGGGTGGTGCGTGGTTTGATGCTTACTTTTATTTTGTGATATATGTTTTATACTAGATGTTAGGATGAATGTGTGAAGAATGAATGGTAGGGCAATCTTAGTTTAACCATTATCTTATGTACGGGATTGTGCTTAAGGGGCGCTGTAATAAAAATATAAATGCTTGTTGTGCATGTGCTTATACCCCTAAGCATAATCTAATAGGTTAGGTGGACTTAGTCACCCATGTGTGGGGTGTTAAGTTCAACATACATGCTTGGGATTTAGTGGTTTTTTTAACTAACCTTTGTTTTGTAGGTGTTAGCTAGATTTACTTTTCTTTTTCATGTTAATTTTGTAATTAAGATTTTGAAATAATTGTTATGGGGATTAGGATGAGCATTGGTCATAAGATCTCATCTAATGTACCATGTGAAGCCTTTGGAGCATCCACCTTCCAACCATCCAAAAGAAGGAACCAAAGAAGAAGAAGAAAAGAAGAAGAAAGAAGGAAAGAAGAATGAAGAAATGAAGCTTGAAGACCCCCATAATAATGAATTCATTGCTTAATTGTATTTAATTCATTTGTAATCTGAGTTGCATAAGGGTAGAGCTGGCTACCCAATTTATTTTTGGGTTTTTGTGATGGTACTTGACCACAATGCCTCTTATTTTTTTGCGATTAGCTTTATAAATTGATTGATGATTTATTTAGTTTTTGCATTAAGTGACATCTTTTTCCTAGCTTCTTTCTTGCTTTATGTATGGCCTGGATGTGGATTAGGCTCTTAGAAAAAAATAAATCTTTTACCAAACATAACAACTCAAAATTAAAAATAAAGAACTCATAACCTCACCTAAAGCTTAGGTTGAAATCAAGATAAAAGAATTAGCAACCCCGTAGCTGGATGAGTACTTCTTTTATAACATCATGCACAAATGCATCTTATGTCACTCTTGATTGGAGGGCTTCTACCTTTGCTAGAGAAACTTGGCTTGACCTTTGAGAGCCATGGTAGAAACACACCTCCTTCCTTCTCCTTGATTTTGGCCAATAATCTCATTTCTCATGCATTAGGCATATAAGTCCTACTAGTTGAGTCAAAATAATTATCCAAAAATAAAAATAAAATGAAATTTGAATTGCATTAGGTTTAGGTCATTTGAAGCATGCCCTTACATGATCTAGTCTCTTTAGGGAGTGAGTTTAAGGACTTAGTCTCTTTCTAAATAAATAACAACCTAGCTATCTTGCATAAAGCATAAAACTTGCCTACATGTATTTAAAATCATAGAAAGAGTTAGTTGGCAGTCACACCCTGGTGGTTATAAGTCCAAGTAGTTGGGTGGCTTGTCCTCTCTTGGAGAGGCAAACCAAATACCCATTTTTTGTCTTAGATTTAGGTTGTGCTTTTGCCCCTCGCCAAAGCTCCCTAGATTTAGGTTCTGAGGTTGCTTCTCCCCTTGTGGGCCATAAGCATATTTCCTCACCTCTTAGATATTTCCATAATCTTGTGTTATGGAATCATAAGCCCTAAATTTCTAATGAAAAATTCAATTCAAATAAACTAAATCAATTTAAAAAATGTAAAGCCCAATCATAGGTTAGTTTGAGATGCTCGCTAGGCTTCCTAGCATCGTGGGCATCTCCTACATATCTTTCTTTGGCTTCGATAATAACTGCCTCTCTTTGATCAATCCCATTTGATCTTCAAAAGTAAACTAATCAATTAATAGTCCTTTCCTATTGAAATCTTTGAAGACAATAATCATTTTCCTTAATTGAGAGTATTCTTAAAGGATCCTATCCCTTAGGTTATAATTAACTATATGCTTGCCACAAGAACTAATTTTAAAACCATCATACTTTACTTTTTCATGTAAAGTAGGGGAAGAATCTCTAGTACATATGTAGACCCATTATCCTTAGGAGTCCTTATTGATGTGATTGGGTTCATTAAAGGATAGTGACTTCTATCTCCTGAGATAGTATACTATTTCTTGATGACGTACCTGATCACCTGAATAAGCACATCTACGGATCTATGTGGCATCCCAAAAAGATGAATTTTTATATTTTTTTTCTTCTCACCCACAGATAGAAGGTGATCATATAGAAATTTTTCACCACAAGGGGCTTCTCATTTGGTGTACTTGGACATGTCAAATGAGATCCAAATGCGTCTTGATGTCCAAGAGTTTGGCAAGAAGGAGTTTAAATTTGCTTCAACTTCTCCAAGGGAAGGGGAACTCTCATTTTTAAATTTGGGTAAATTGTGTGTATGATTTATAGATTTTTGAAAAGGAAGAAAAATTCAACTCCAGCACATGTGAAGTAAGCTTAGTTTCAATTCTATATCATGATTTTATTCGAAAATAGAATCTCCATCTAACAAATTTGAGTCTGTGGGATGGGGATAGCTATTTCTAAAAAAAATGTGCTTTTGAAAAAGACATTAAAAATGGTTGATTTTGATTTTGAAAAGAACTCCATGTAACAATCATAGGATTTGTTAAACGAGGTTTGGTTATATGTGTTTTATGCCTTTTTAAAAATTTCTTACAAATTTTTGTGTAAAGATCTCTTATTATGTGGATTTTGAAAAAGTGCTTTTGGAAATACATGTTATTTTGCAAAAGGGTTTTATTTTCTTATTGTTCATGGGATGAACCTTGCCTCACCATCAGGATGGTGAAGAGGTTCTTTATTTTGTTCATCTCCTTTAATTAATTAATTTTAATTTTCACCTATTAAGGGAACCCAATAGGGATTTTAAGACCTACACGGAGTGAGGTCCTAAAACCTAAAGGATGTTGGCGAGCTTTACTTAAGGATGGAATAAGCTAAGTCGATGGAAAGAATGATAATATCAGGCCTATATAAAATATAACTCCACTATCGATGCTTGGAGATAATAATTGTCTACTAAAGATTGTGAGAGGAACCATCCTTAGCAGAATCACCAGAAAAATCTGTAGTGTTTACTTTTGGTGTTTGGGTGCTTTGTGTGCATATGTGAGGGGACACTACACAGATCCACATATATAGGGTCATCGGGTTTAACATTCAGGAATAGTGTACTATCTTGAGAGATAGAAGTTATTACCATATAATGGACCTAATCACCTAATAAAGACACTTAAGGCATGATGGGCCTTCGAATATACAAGAGAATTTTCTTACTTTACATGAAAAAGTAAAGCAGGGTTTATTTAAACTGGGTTCATTAAGTTCCCTATGGAGGCAAGCTTCCATAGTTAATTACATCTTAAGGGAAGTGAATACCTTAAGAATACTCTCGATTAAAGTAGGCAATTATTGTCTCCAAAGAATTCAAAGATAGGACTATCAAAGGATTAGTTGTATTTTTGGAAATCAGGAAGAGTGCTTATCGAAACCAAAGGAGATGAGTAGGGAGTGTTCATGATACTAGGATGCCTAGTGAGCACTCTAATATATCCTATGGTTGGGCTTTATATATTTAAATTTGAAGAGATATATTTGTTTGAGTTGAAAGTATTTTAGAAATCTAGGACTTATAATTCCACAATACAAGATATGGAAATGCCGAAGAGGTGAGGATTTATGCTTATAATATGCAAAGAGAAACAACGACCTTAGATCCTAAATCTAGGGAGCTTTGGTGAGGGCTAAAGCATGACCTAAATCTAAGGTGAAAATGGGTATATAGTTTACCTTCATAAGAGAAAATAAATCACCCCACTGCTGGACTTATTACTGCATGGAGTGGCAGCCAGCTAACTCCTCCTATGCTTTAAATCCATGTATGCAAGTCATATGCTTTTCAAGATGGTTAGGCCGTTATTGATTTAGAAGAGAAACTACATCTTACACTCACTCCCTAAGAGACTAGATCATGAAGGGCATGAATAATGACTTAATCTAATGCAAAATTTTAACAAGTTTTATTTGATTTTTGGACCTTTTTATTTTGATACAGGCTGTAGGATTTTATATGACTAATTGCATGATAAATTGATTATGGGAAAAATCAAGAGAAAGATGTGTCTTTCCATCAAAGGCTCTTACATGTTAAGCCTTTATTCTCTAGCATAGATGAAAGCCCTCTTTAAAAAGAGTGAAAGACTATGACATGCATGATATTATACATACAATCATCAATCTAAGGGGTTGCTAAATATTTTTATTATCTTGATTTAATTCCTAGGATTTATGGTGAGGTTATGAGTTATTTTAAATTTTAATTGTGAGTTATTAATTGAGGTAGAAAAAATTAATTTTATTCCAAGAGCCTATTGCATCCTAACCACACATTCAAACATCAAACATGAAGAAACTAGGAAAAGCATGCAATTCTAGCATGCAAGCTAAATAAAACATCAAACAATTTTATAAAGCTATTGTAAAAGAATAAGATGCCAATGCAGTCGAGTATCACCATACAACCTGAAAAGAAATGTGGGAAGCTGAGTTCTACCTTTATACATCTCGTATTATAAAAATAATACATGCTATGTGGGTATTCTTTTCTTCATTTCTCCCTTCTTTTCATTTTAATTTGATTTGCTCCAAAGGCATCACAGGGAATCCCAGGGACTAAGCTTTCTAGCCACTGCTCATCTTAATCCCCTATAACACTAATCCTAATTCTTAATACAAAATTATATTAAAAATAGGAAAAGTAAACTTAGCCACACTTGCAAAACAAATATTAGTTAAGCACACTATACAACCCAAGTAGTTATATGAATAATTTGGACTTAGTTTCCCATAAATGGATAACTATGCCCACCTATTCTAATGTGGGTTATGTTTAGGTGCTAAGCAATATTGAGATAAAAGAAATATATAGAAAATATGATTAGACTAATACAACATTCTGAAATATACACCCTAAAATCTAGTATAAAATATTATATCACAGAACAAAACACAACATCACATATACAATCAATACATCGACCTTCTAGGGTCGGTGACCTAGTATTGTAGTGTGCAAAAAGAATGCTTGTGTAACAAGACTTTACTAGGCTTCTTTAGTTTAAGTTTTAATTTAGAGTTTGGATTTATTTAAAATTTACCTTAGGGTTATTTCAATTTAAATAATTTAATTTTTTATTTTTCATTTATTATTTCACTTTTATTTGGTTAAAGTGATGTTTAAGTTTTCAAGAATGAAGAGTAGAATGAATTCCATTTATAGATGGAGCTCACCCTATCCTACATCCTAACTCTTAAAGAGTATAACTAAGGTCTTTAAGTATCTTAATTAGCTCATTTAAATTTGTGTAATTTATTCTATTTGATTTATATTTTAGAATTTTAGTTTGTTTAATCTTCATGTATTTGATTGATTAATTTTGGATTAAATGTGTTGATTTATTTAAATCTTGATAATTCAATATCCTTAATATCTAATGAAGTTTAAGTTTGTTTAAATCCATGTTTTTTGATTGATTAATTTTAGATTAAATGTGTTGATTTAATTAAATCTTGATAATTCAATATCCTTAATATCTAATGAAGTTTAAGTTTGTTTAAATCCATGTATTTTTGATTGATTAATTTTATATTAAATATTTTGATTTAATTTGATAATTCAATATCTTTTGTTTAATTTGATGTATTTTTATTAATTGATTTTAGATTAGATATTTTGATTTAGTTAAATTTTGATAATTCATTATCCTTTTAAATTAATATCTAATTCTTTTCTTTGATTATGGTTATGTGATTTAATTTTATGTTTATTTGATTTGATTATGGTTCATTTATTTGTAGTTTGATTGAATTAGATTAATTGAGATTTTATTTTGATTTTAATTGGGTTTGATTCTTTGTAATTAGAATTTTATTTTTAATCTCATCCATTTGTCATGTTTATCAAAGTTTGGTTTGCATTTTGATTTCATACATTGGATAGTTAATTAGTTTATCTTATTTAAGTAGGTTGAATGAGATCTGATTTAATTACATATTAAATTGATGAGAGTCTTTCTTAATTTAATTTAGATTATTTGTTTATTGAAACTTTCAATTTTATTTCATGTTTATTTAAATTAATGATTTGATAAGTTAGGTTTGATTTGAGGTTTAATTATCATTTAATTGCGATTTAATTGAGTTCAGATTTATGTTTGATTAAGCTTAGGTTTAATAAGGTTAACTAGATTAATAATTGGTTTAAATAATAAGTGTGATTGATTAATGATTTAATTAAGTACTTTCATAACCTTCCCACTCATGTAGGCTAGTTATAATTTCCATAGAGTTCTCGTAGGTTATTAAACACTTAAGGACATACCCATGAGTCAATTAAGGGAAATCAGATCCATTTTTTAAAATTTAATTAAGCTAACTAAATGATTAATTAGTTAATTAATCCCTTAATTAATTTTCTTAGCAATTAAAGGAAAATTAAGGAATGAATTAGGAAAAAATATCCTAATCACATTCCCTAAGCCTCCTTACTATCAATTAATGTTAAATGGGTCCAATTAATTAATTAATTAATTATGTTCTTAACTATTCCTTAATTAAGATAAAAGAGTGATTAAGGCATAATCAATTAATTCTCTTAATTAATCAGCCAACAAATTTCAAACAAAATAGGGGAGGCAGAGGTCATTCCCCTAAACATCTTCAGAAAATTTGAAATTAATTAAGTGATTAATTAATGAGTAATTAAACTAATTACATTTTTCATTAAGCCTTAATTAAGCTAAAAGCACTACTCAAAGTTAATTAAGAATAATTTTAATGGATTCCCCACTGAAGTACCTTCAAAATGAGTATTTATTTGCATTTTTTGAGTTTTTTTACAATTGTTTATAATTTTCCTAAGTTTCAACTGATTTAACAAATTTTTATGAAGCATATTAATTTATTTTATTAAAATAGATCATTTGAACTTCTAAATTCAATAAACGCCAATCCAACCATCATTTTGTCTTAAAATTTTTATGGTAGGTAGATTTTAAGCCCAATTTCTTCCTATGAAAATTTCAATTCAATCTAATTTATATTTTGGGAGTAATTAATGAAACTTGATTTTTATAAAAAACTTGATTACAACGAGCCTTATTTGTAATTTTTGTTGGGTATTTTATTTTCTATGAATTTTTGAAGTTTCAGGCAATTTAATTAATTTTTAAAAGCAGAAAATCCCAAATTTCCATAATCGGCTCGTCTTGATGTAATCATCTTGATTGCCATGTGGCATCGCATGGTTGCCATCCACTGGCATGGCGTCGTAAGATGGGAAATGGGCGGACACTTTTGTGCGTCAAGATTAGATGATTGGATCCATATTTGATCTACGGTCAGCATCCGTCACGTTTCTCGGGTGAGACTAGTCCAAATCGTGCGATCCAAGCCATCTGATCTCCCTAAATGGGAGATAATCGGGTGAATAGTAATCGAGCCTGATTTTTATACTTTTTACGAAATTGGGATGAAATCTCACCCAAATGGGCTCATTTTTGTGACGATCTTCACCAAAACTTTATTTCGTATTAGGATTAAATAAAAATGAAAATTTCAAGGTTTATCTAAGGGAAATTCCTAAGATCGAGCAAAAATTATTAGAAACAATAGATCCTATGGCCGACTACGATTTTTCTTGAAAATTACCTTGCTAGGGATAATTTTCGGTGACGGTGATGATCCAAGCATGCTTTGAGTAGAAGAAGAAGCTTTGGAACAAGCCTAGACCTTCGCCTTCACTTCAGAATGATATATCTTCTGTTGTTTGCCATTTTCTCAATAGGATCCACCCTATTTTGATGTTTTTAGCTTAAGAAAAATGGGGAAGTGGTTGCTGAAGGCTTTAGGGGTTCAAAGAGGGAGGAATGAGGAGAATATGCTCAGCTTTTAACCCCTCTCTCTTCTCCTCAAGTGGATGGACGAAAATCCATCATTAAGTGAGATGGAGAGATCATTAGGAGGTAATGCCTAATTGGGGACTTTGGATTTAGTTCTCAAAGTTTTCATTTGTTGCTATAGGATCAACTCCATTGAATGCAAGTAGTGGGGAGGTTTGAATGCAAGTGATGGGAGAGAATTGAATGAGATTAGGTGAAATCCTATGTGAGGGAGGCTCCATGAGGGATTTGATTAGGTTGGGCTGATCTTGGGCTGATCCCAAGTGGGTTTAGGATGGGTTGGATCATATTGCAATGGGTTTTGACTTGATTCAAATGGGTTCAACTCAATTTGGGTCTTATGGGCCATATTGGATTAATTTGGGTTAGGTTGACCAATTGATCAAATTGGGTCAAACCAAATCTTAGGTTATGTTCAAATGATGATTTGAAGAGTTTTAGTATGATCAATTTAATTTAATTTGGCTTAGAATTAATTTTGGCTCATTTGAAATCAAATGGGTCAAGTTGACCAATCTGATCAAAATAGCTAAATTGTCTTGGGTTATGGATTGATTCAAGTTTAATTGGATAATTGAAGATAAATGTGATCTTTGGTTCGAATCAATTTGGATTTAATTTAGATTTAGGCCAAATTGACCCTTTAACCTAATTTGGACTAAATGGCTCAATTGGGCTCGATTGATAAAATTGAGTTCAATTATGGCTTTCATCAAGTTCAATAATCAATTTGGAAATGAAATTGAGCCATTGGTTGCAATCAATTTATGTTAGATCATGATTTGACCTAATTTGGTCCTATAGGCCAATTTGGGTCAACTTAGATCGAATGGCCAATTGGGCTTAGTTTGGCTCAATTGGTGGTCAAGTCATATTTAAATATTGATTTTGTGTTGATTTAAATCATTGGTTTCAATCAATTTGATGTAGGATGAGTTTTGGCTAGTTTTATTTCATTTGGGCTAAGGGTTAACTTGGTCAAATGACTAAGTTGACTTGGTTTGACCCAATTAATTGTAATTGATCATCTTAGGATAATCAAAAATCAAGATGGAATATTTTGGTGAGTTTAGTTCAATCTAATTTGGGTTGGAATGGAAGTTGGCTCAAATGGGTCCTTTAGGTGTCTTTGGGTCAACTGGACCTAAGTGGGACAATTAGTTTGATTTTGGTTTAAATCGAGTTTAGTTGAACTTATATATGAGCCCTAGATTGAAATATAAATTCAACAGTAATCCATTTGGAGTCTAAGGGATTTTGGCTCATTTGAAATTTTTAAGTCAAAAGGGCTAGGTTGGGTTTAACTTGGGTTGGTATCGATTTGATTTGATGCTCATAGGTTTCATTTATATTTGGGTAGATAATTAAATGAATGATTGATTTAAGAGAAAATTCATTGGTTTTAAGTTGATTTAAATATGATTTGGTTAAGTTTAAGAAATTGGCTTAAAGGGTATAAATTGAATTTTTGTTTGATGTTGGATTTGGTCTTGGCCATTTGGATTTATATTTCATTTATATTTCTGAATATAAATGAAGATCTAAATGATTCATGAGAAAAATCACTTGAGTTTGGAGTGATTTGGAAGAAAATTTAACCAAGTCTATGGATGTAGGTCAAAATGGCTTAGAGGGCAATCAATTTAGTTTGATTCATTTTTGGTCTTGGAAGCTGGGTTTCATTTATATTTGTGAATATGAATGAAGGAATAATTGATATATAAGAAATCAAATGAGTTTGATTTGATCTAAAGCGAGTTTTGGCTAAGCTTATGAAGGTGGGTCATATGGCTTAGGAAGGGTCTTGAGATTTGAATTTGATTTTGGTTTCAATCATTTGGAGTCAAATTTGAGATATGGGTTTGGAATTTGGATTTGAATTTATGGTTCTATTTGAGATTTGAATTTGGTTTGATTTGAGAAAGTGTATCTAGATTGGGTTTAGGCTTTAGGATAGGTGATTTCCTTAAGCTCTAAGGCATAAGCCTAATCTTATGATTAAACCTTCTAAGTCTCTAGGCTTAGGTTAAGTGTTCATCTAATCACTAGAAGTGTCTTATGACTAAGGAACTCTTAGCATCTAGAAGAGTCCTAAGTCTAAGAGGAGGAGGTTGAGAGCTCACTCCAAAAGTGAGGTCAACACTTCCCAAATCAAACCAAATCAAATCCCTATCCATAATGGATGATCTGAACCTACTTCTTTAGTGGAAGGTTCATGCACTCAACAGATCTTTTCTTCCCAAATCATATCAAACTCAACTCTTATCTATAGATGAGTTGGACCTGCTTCTCTAGTGGTGAGTTCACATACTTGATCCTTCAGTGGATCCTTCCTTCCTCTCTTATGCCCTTAGCATAAGTTGAGTTGCATCACACTAAGATCTTGATTCCTTCTACATCTTGGGTTTAGAAGTAGATCATCTCGATAGTGGTTGCAAACCTACAAACATTGTTGATCATCTCAGCGAACACCAATATGTAGTGCACCTAGTCAGTTACAACACACCTATTGGGAGCCCTTTGTTGACCTCACTTTTGGAGTGAGCTCTCAACTTCCCCATCATAGATCTAGGACTCTTGTAGATACTAAGAACTCCTTAGTCTTAAGACATTTCTAATGATTAGATGAACACTTAACCTAAGCCTAGAGACTTATAAGGATTAGCCATGATAATAGGTCATGCTTTAGGGATTTAGGAAGACTTGCCTACCCTATAGCCTTAAACCCAATCCTTGCTTTCTTCTTCCAAACCAAATCTCAAATTCAAATCCAAGCTCATAAATCCAATCCCAAATCAAATGATTGGAACCCATTATTAAATTCAAATTTCAAATCCCTTCCTAAGCCCTTTGATTTTATCTTATGAACTTAGCCTTAACAAAATTCAAATCAACACTAATTCAATTAATTTTTTGAAATATCAAATTCAATCTCAAATAAAATTCTAACCCAAATTCCAAATCAAATCTAACTATAATTGAAACCCATGATTAAATTCAAACTCTAAATCCCTTGATAAGCCATGTGAACCACCTTCATATGCTTAGCCAAAACCTCCTTCAAACTAAATCAAATTTCATTGATTTCTTTATAAATCAATCATTCTTTTATTTATATTCACAAATATAAATGAAATCTAAATTCAAATCATTCAAATCAATCCAAACTAAGTCAAACTAAATCAAGACCTTTCTTAAACCATATGGACCAACCTCCATAAGGTTAACCAAATCTCAATACAAATAAAGCTAAACTCAATTTATTTATTAATAAATCAATAATTTTGTTTATATTCACAAATATAAATGAAATCTAAATTCAAACTATTCAAACCAAATCAAACTAAATCAAATCAAATCAATTCCCTACTAAAGCCCTTTTGACCTACATCCCTCAACTTGGTCAAATTTGCTTCCAAATCATTCAAAACCCAAGTGATTTGCTTATGAATCATTTATATATTCATTTATATTCACAAATACAAATATAAATCTAAATAGCCAAAACTAGACCCGAATCAAATCAAATTCCCAATTTTAGTTTTTTTAGCCAAATTCTTGAACTTGGCTAAATGATACCCAAATCAACTCAAAACCCATGGATTTCTTCATGATTCAATCATTCCTTTTATCATTGTTCCAAATATAAATAAAAATTACAATTATCACACCAATTCCAAGTCAACCCAAGTCAAGCCCATGTTGACTCCTTTTGACTTGAAATTATCATATGAACCATATTTCATTTGACTCTAAACCACATGCAATTGGATTTATATCTTCATCCTAGCCTCATATATGAGCTCAATTAAACTCGAATCAATCCATGATCAAGCCAATTGACCCATTTAGATCCACTTGATCCAAAGTGACCTAGAAGACCTTTTTGAGCCAAGTTTTAATCTAACCCCAAATTAGATTGAACTAATATTAAATAAATCTCATATCATGATCAACAATCATCCTAAGGTGATTAATTACCTTGAATTGGGTCAAACCAACTCAACTTGATCCTTTGACGAAGTCAACCTTTAGCCCAAATTAAACCTAAATAAGCCAAAACCTATCATATGCCAAATTGATTGAAACCATTGATTCAAACCCACTCATGATCAATGATTGAACATGAACAAACCATCAATTGAGCCAAACTAAGTCCAATTGGCCATTTGACCTAAGTTGACCCAAATTATCCTAAAAAACTAAAATGGGTCAAATCATGATTTAATCCAAATTGATTGCAACCAATGGCTCAAGTTCATTCCAAATCACTTATTACACTTTACCAAGGCCATGATTGACCCCAATTTGACCAATTGGTCAACTTGACCCAACCTAGCCCAAATTTAGGTCAAAATGGCCAAAATCTAAATTAATTCTAAATTAAACCAAACCAAAGCCTATAATTACTTTCATCAACCAATTGAATTTGACTCAACACCTAACCCAACCTAATTTGGTCAAATTGGTCAACTTGACTTATTTGACTCTTTTGAATCCAAATGAGTCAAATTCAAACCTATTAATGAAAAAGATTGAACCAAAGCATCCCAAATGATCATATGAACCTGACCCAAGCCTTGGCTTCCCTTTCTCCCTCTCATGGTTGAACCCACCATGAACACAAGGAGGAGGCAATCTCCATATGCCTAAATCTTCCCTTGGGCAGCCTGACATGACATGGCTTCGACCACTCTCGGCGAGCCACGTGGCATCGATGGCGATGACTCCGATAGGCTGGTAGTGGCGAATCAGCCAAATTTTCTAAAACGATCTCGTCCATCCATCACATGCAATATCAGGGTATATTCCCCCAATTCGAGTGAAAAATGACACAATTTGATTGTGAGACTTCCCTAAGCTTTTTTGAATTCCCAAAGACTTCCCAAGATCCTCCTCGAGCCTTTCCTCCTCTCCGAGCTAAGCCGAAATAGGACAAGCTTCTCCCGAGCAATTCTCCTCCTCCACTTGATCAAATGCCAATTTCTCACACCCACACCATTCTCATACTTCATCAAAGCCAATCAAATCATCCCAAGCCATCTTGACCATCAGAGACCACAGTTTGATCAAAGTTGAGGCTCCTATGTGCGTGGCTTGGTCGACCGAGAGCTCTACATCAAATCAAGCCTGAATCTTCTTAGCAGGGCTTCATCTTTACTAGACAAAGCTACCTCCGTCGATCCCACCACCGGACATTAGCTCCGGTGAGGTAATTTTGCAAAACTGAGCCCTTAGTGAAAATGGGTTGGTCCTTTATGAAGTGAATATGCATTTGAGTGGATATTAGCTATTGAATGTGTGCATCTCTCTTCCACAAAGGTGTGGGATTAATTTGGAGACAATCGAGCTCGGGTGAGCTCAGATCAAATGGGAAAAGATGGATGACATCGTCTTTCAATGCTCGCAAATGGGATGGATCACAGACCATCTATTCCATATGATTGGAATGGACGGTCGTGATCTAATCATGTGTTAGATCCTCTGATTTATCCTCTAAACTACTGATCCAATCATGGTCATCCGATCTTAGATCAGATGGTCCATGGAGATTACGTGTCCGCTGCAATCCGAGTCAGCAACGGATGTGACAACTTAAATAACTAATCCTATCGTGCCATGTGGAAAGCACGCCACATCAGCCGCCACGTGGCCGATGAGATTAAGGCTTTAATTAGGCTTAATTAATCTATTTTTAAGGATGAATCATCCTAAAATCATAACTAGTCCTAGAAAATCCAAAAAATGCAAATAAGGGCTCATTTGAAAGGTATTTCAGAGTAGAATCTAGGAAAATTATTATTAATTAATGTTGAGCAATAATTTTGGCTTAATTAAGATTCAATTAAAAATTTATTTAGCTAAATTACTCTTTAATTAATCACCCAATTAATCTCAAATTTTCTATGGATGTTTAGGGGGATGACCTCTGCCTCCCTTATTTTTTTGGGATTTTATTGGTTGTTTAATCAGGGAAATTAATTGATTAAGCCTTAACCACTCTCTTAATTTAATTAATAATAATTAGTGAATGAATAGTGACTTAATTACTTGTTTAAGCCTAATTACTTCCATTGAACAATAAGGGAGCTTAGGGAATGTGATTGTGATATTTTTTCTAATTCATTTCCTAAGTTTTGTTTACTTTTTGAATCAAATTAATTGATGCTTAATGAAGTAATTAATTGCTTAATTAATTAATCTTCAAGATAACATTAGAGCTTAAAGTGATTAAATATAGGACTTATGGATTAAGATTAATGCCTCTTTCTTGATCTCCTTCCTTAAGTTAATTTCATTTCATTAATTGAGCATGCTTAATGCTTAACCAAATGGATTAATGAGCTTAATTAACTCAATCTAAGATCCAATTCACATTTAATTACCTTTAATCAATTTTGAGTAGCCTTTTAAATGTTTAATAATCTAAAGGAATTTAAGAAATTATGGTTAGCTTACATGTGTAAGAAAATCATAAAAGTAATTAATTAAACCCCTTAAGCCTAATTAACTATTAATCATGAGCTAATTACATTCCCCTTTCATTTCTTAGGAGCATTGCTAATTTACTTTTTAAGTGGCTGCATATCATAATGGCTCATTATTAATTAGTTAATCAACTTAAGGTGATATATGTAATGGTTAATTAATTGACTTAATTTATACCCTAACCTAATTAAGACATAAAATCAACCTAATTGCTCTTCATCAAACCAAATTAACTCACACATGGGGGATGAGATTAGGATTAGCAAACATCTTTCACATTTCATAAATCAAATTAAACATAAAGATCAAAAATGACATATAAGAACTTTGGTTTGTTTTAAATCTAACTACACCTACAAAATAAATGTTAGCTGAACATACATACAAACCAAAGCAGTTATATTTATAATTTAGACTTAGCACCCTGCATATGGGTAATCAAGCCATCTTATCCTAACTTGGATTATGCTTAGAGACTTAAATAGCACCTGCAAGCAAATAACATTTATTTTATATTTATTATAGCAATTCATTTAACCACAATCTGCTATAGAAAATAACATTAGGCTAACAACGGCCTAACATGCAGTCTACGAGTGTTGACCTCATTTTTAGGATGAGCTCTCAACCCCTCCATCTTAGACATAGGACTTCTCTTAGACTTTAAGAGTTCCTTAGTATTAAGACACATCTAGTGATTAGGTGGACACTTAACCTAGCTCTAGAGACTTAGAAGAGTTAGCCATTTGAATAGGTCATGCCTTAGGGATGTTAGGAAAAATTTCCTACCCTTAGCTTGAACTATTCCTCACCTTCCTTCCTTCAAGTCAAACCCCAAATCAATCTTATTTGATTTTCTCAAAACTCCAATCAACTCCATGTGATTGAAATCCATGATTGAAATCAATGATTAAAATCCATGATTGAAATCAAATCCAAAAATTAAATTCCAAATTTAAAATCCTTCTTAAGCCCTTAATTTTCCACTTAAGGACTTAGCTAAATCATGATCAAATCAATTCAAATTCATGGGATTTTCTCATAACTCAATATATTCTATATTCATATATATATATATATATATATATATATATATATACCAAATATATATATATATATATATATATATATATATATATATATATATATATATAAAAATCCATTAAAATTTCTCCCTCTAAAATTTCCCAAGTCCTTTAAAATTCCCTCTTAAAAGACATATCCAAGATCATGATCAAATCACTTCAAATCCTTGAAATTTTCTCATAACCCATTTATATTCTCATTTATATTCACATATATAAATGAAATATAAATTTAAACAATCAAAACTACTTCCAAAATCAAACTCAAATCCACTCAAAATCCAACCTAAGCCTTTCAAGTCAAAATCTTGAACTTAGCCAAATCAATTTCAAATCAAGCCAAACTCTTGATTTTTCTTCATGATTCAATCAACCCTACAATCATGAATCCAAATATAAATACAAACTTCAATCACTAAATCAAAAACCATTTCAAAAATCAAACCCCAAATCCATTCATATTCTTCCTTTGAATATGAAATTGCCAAATGAATCAAAACCCATTTGACTTTAAACCACTTACAAATGGATTTATATTTCAATCATAAGTCCATATACAAGTTCAATCAAACTCAAATCAAGCTTTGACCAAGCCATTTGACCCACTTAGGCTCACTTGACCCAAAGTGACCTAAAGTACCCATATGAGCCAAATTCTAATCCTAACCAAATTGGATTGAACTAAACTCATCTATGTCTCTCATCATGATCAACAATCATCATGGGATAATCAATCAACCAAATTGGGTCAAACCAAGTCAAACCTAAGGGTTGACAAGTCAACACTTAGCCAAAATGAAACCTAACATAGCCAAATTCCACCATAAGCCAAATTGAAACCAACGATCTAAGTTCATTCATGAACTATGTTTGAACTTGACCAAGTCAACATTTGAGTCTAACCTAACCCAATTGGCCATTTGACCCAAGTTGACCCAACTTGACCTAAAAAGTCAAAATATGTCAAAACTTGATCGAAGCCAAATTGATTGAAATCAATGGACCAAGTTTATTCCAAATCACTTGTTGAACTTGACCAAAGCCTCAATTGGCCAACTAGACCTAACCTAGCCCAATTGACCTTTAACCCAACTTGACCTAAAGGGGTCATGTTAAGCCAAATTCAAACTTAACCAAAATTTATTGGAAATAAAGATACCAATCCGCTTCATTTGACTAACAAAACCTAAACCTACCATGACCTAGCTCAAATAGGTCAAATGGGTCAAATTGGTCAACTTGACCCATTTGACCTAAATGAAATCATATGAGCCAAATTTAAAACTAAACCAAATTGAATCAAACCAAAGCCACCAAAACATTTCAAATGGTCATATGAACTTGACCCAACCCTTGGTTTGACCCATTTTGACCTAAATGAGTCAACATGAGCCAAACCATATCAAATGAACTCCAAATCTAATGAAACTTGGCCAAACCCATTTTCTCAACATACCAAACATATTCAAATTCAAAAATTAGCCAAATGACCATTCTACCCCTAGGCCATAGAACAAATTTTGTCAAATCCATAGGGAATTTGGTCAAGCCCTCTTCATATAAACTTGATACCTTCTTAATAGGTCAAGTGAATCCTATGAGGGTGGTGCACCCAACCCAATGGGTTTGGGTCAGCCCAAATGGACCCAAGGCCAGCCAATTTGAAAACCTCCCTCCACTTGATTTGAAGCACATGGGAGTTTACTAATCCACTCCTTAGCTCAAATCTACCATGTGCTAACCTCAAACAGATCAAACATCCCTTTCCATATGGTCAATTGGATCAAAAAGACAACCATAGCTTTGGTCATCCAATTTCCATAGGGGGAAATATACTCCCCCTAGTTGCACTTGAATTCAATATCCTCATTATCGATTGAGTGCTAGAGAGTGTTAGGGACCATCAGAGAGCAGTCCTAAGCTTCCTAAGAGGGATTTGAATCTTGCATTTCTCAGTTTTCTTCAATAGAAAATATGGGTGCTCCTCTCATTTCCTATCTTCTTCCACACTATAATCCACTACAATTCTCTTTGTACACTCCATCAAGGGGCTAAGTCGAGTGCAAACAAGCCTTCACTCAAGTTCCAAAGGGAAGGAGAAGTTCAATTCGATCAAAGTTGCAAAGGGGAGCAAGGGGAGTTGGTCCATAGAGCAATCTACATAACCTCAAGAGCTAATTCTCTCAGCACAGCTTCATCTCAGCTAGATGAAGCTCCTCTAAGGGAATTGAGCACCGGTGATCACCTCCAGGTATGTAATTTTTTACCATTAGACTTAGGAGGTGTTTGTCTTTTATGAAATAAAGTGTCATGGCATGAGAATTCCACCGTTGGATAGGACTACCATTAGTGAATGATGGTGTGTGCAAAATCTTATCCCAATCCGAGCTCAATCGAACTCAGATCTTCCCTTAGATCATGGACGATCTCCATTGATCCTCAGGGAAGAATAAAAATAATCCCCACCATCCATCCTCACATTTTGGATGGATGACTGAGATTAAATGCACATTTTATAAATCCTTTTATCCTTTTAAAACCACGGGGTGATCCCTAGCCATTCGATCCTTAATCAAACAGTGGGTATCAAACCGCGTGTCGCTGCCACGCCGCCACCTTGATGGGATGTTTAAGTGATGGCTCATAGCGCAATGCATGTAAAGCATACTGATAGCCACCATTGCATCTCGAGCTTTAGGATAAGAGATTTAACTAAGGTTTTAATTAATTTTAATTCATCCTCTAAGCTCTAAAAATTCATATCTCCCTAAATATAAATCATAAAAATATGAGGCAAATTTATATTGAAAGATAATTCAATCTAGAATATTCTAAAATTGGTTTTAATGGAATTTGAATTATATCTTTCTCTGCTTTTGGGTTTTAATGAAAATATTAATTTTGCTAATTACTCCTTAATTAATCCTTTGATTAATCCCAAACTTCTTGGTTATATTATGGGGGATGACTTCTACGTCCCCTAATTTTCTTGGGATTTATTGAAGGCTTAATTAGGGGAATGACAAATACATTTCCTAATTACTCCCTTAATATAATTAAGGATAATTGAGGGTGTGATTAGTGTTTTAATCTCTTATTGAAGTTAAGGTTAGATCCAGTGAATAGGAGGCTTAGGGAATAGTTTCAGGGTATTTCTCCTAAGATATTCCCTAAACCCCTTTTCTTTCCTTAATCCTCTCTTAATTAAGGGCTAATTAACTAATTACCCTCTTAATTAATTTCTTAAAATTTTCAAACCTTTCCAGAACTTAATTAATCTATGTTTGGTAGATGCTTAGGTACTCAAGAGCCTAAGTTCAATTAAGGAAATCAAAACTCAACTCACATGTGTGAGGGGTGTTTTTGAAATTACTTAAATTAAACCCTTTAGCTTAATTAACCATTAATCATGAGCCAAATTGCGTTAGACCCTTTTCTTCCTAGGTGCATTGCAAATTTAAATTTCTTGTGAGGTTTTATGTCATCTCATTGGCTCATAATTATTTGGTTAACTATGCTAAGGGTGGTAAGGGTTAATTAACATGTTTAATTCATACCTTAACTTAATCAAAATCTAAACTAAATCTAATCATCTAAAAATTAAATAAAAATGTAAAAGACATGTGGGAATGGGTTAGGAACAACAAACTCAACTTATATTTTCAAAATTCAATCAAACTCAAGATCAAATAAAAATCATATTAAATGAACTTTGATTTATTTTAAGCTTTCTTATTTCATAAGATTGTCTTTAGGATTTAATTAAAGTGAGTGTGTTTACATGCTTTCATTGCTTTAATTCTTTCCCAACATGTTAAATATGTATGTCATGTGATTTCATTCATCCATGCTTTTCAAAAATTAAATTTAAAAATGAAAATGTTTACTTTATGTCAAAGTGCTTGTGTTGGCTAAAGTAATAATATGAGTGGCTATTATCACGATTAAATTAAAATTAATTTTAAAATATATGAATCAATTATCAAAATTGAAATGTGCTACTTATATTTTAATTATAAGCTTGCATGTAAGGAAAATAAAAGATGTGTTTAGTATAGGTTTTCCTTCTCTTCTCTTTAGTATAGTTTTGAATAGGATTTGGTAAGATGTATGGTTCATTTGAAAAGAACCTAACACTTGCCTAATTCCATATCCTATTTATTACTATACTATTACTTAAGAAGGATACCTATGCTTGCACATATAAATTTCATAAATAAAACAAATCAACTAATACAAATTTTTGCATTCTTTCTTTTCCATTAATTTCTTTTGTATACATGTTTGTATTTAAGAAAAGTGGTATATTAGTATGGACAACCCCGAGGTTGCGAGGCTTTAAGTAGCCCTAAGTAGGTCTTGTAATTTATACCTATGATTAATAATGGTACTGTACTCACGTATTCCTTTCTTACTTTCATGTGTGCATGTGAAAATTGGATAAGAAATCCCTTTTCTACTTAATGAAATCATACATCATAAACTTCCAAATTTCCTTAAATGAATTACTTAGCATGCATCATAAAGTGTGTTAAACATTCTCATTTGTGTGTATAGATATGCTTAGGACTCATTCATATGCATGTTATACATGTTGGGAAAGAAATGAAGTAATGTATGTTTTGTGAATTTGGTTCTTTTTCTTTAATGTTAAAATGCCTTTCTTTTTGAATGGGTTTGTTTAGAGTTCATCTAAACTTAGGATTAATTAAAAGACTTAATGAAAATATTAACTAAACAAAACTAAAACATGAATCCACTTTAGAAGGTTAGGGAAGAAAAGAGATGTTCTCTTCTCTTTCCCTCTCTTTATAACTTAGTAATTAATTGTAGGATTCACTTGAACCTAATCAAAATATGAAATAAAATCAACCCAAAAAAATTAAATAACTTAAATGAAACCCTTCTCTAAGTTGAACATGCTTCACACTTAGAAAATTCTAACTTAAAGCCATAGCTAAGCATACCACACAAACCTCCAAAGCATACACATTAGGTTAAATTACTACTTCTAGCTTTAGGTTAGGGAAGTGCATGGTTTGATGCTTAGTTTTGTTTTGAAATATGTTTTAGACTAGATGTTTGGATGTATGCTCGTAGAATGAATGGTAGGGTGATCTTACTCTAACCATTATTTTTTGCAGGGGATTGTGCTTAAGGGGCATTATAATAAATAAAAATATAAATGCTTTTAATATGCAGGTGCTTATACCCCTAAGCATAATCTAATAGGCCAGGTGGACTTAGTCACCCGTGTGTGGGGTGATAAGTCTAATATATATGCCTAGGATTTGTATGGTTTGTTTTAGCTAATCTCTATTTTGCAAGTGTTAATTAGATTTCCACTTTTCCTTTTCATGTAAATTTGTGCAATTAGGATTTTGGAATGATTGTTATGGGGATTAGGATGAACATTGATCATAAGATCTCATCTTATGCACCATATGAAGCCTTGGAGCATCCACCTTCCAACCATCCAAAAGAAGGAACCATAGAAGAAAGAAGAAAATAAGAAGAAAGAAGAGAAGACGAAAGAAGAAATGAAACATGAAGACCCTCATAACAATGAATTCCTTGCTTAATTGTATTTAATTCATTTGTAACTCGGGTTATATAAGGGTAGAGCTCGGCTACCCAATTTATTTTTGGGTTTGTGCGGTGGAACCTACCATAATGACCTCTTATTCTTTTTGCGGTTAGCTTTATAAATTGATTGATGATTTATTTATCTTTTCAATTAAGTGGCATCTTTTGCTAATTTCTTCCTTGCTTTATGTATGGCCTGGATGTGTATTAGGCTCTTAGGGAGAAATAAATCTTTTACCAAATTTAACAATTCAAAACTAAAAATAAAGAACTCATAACCTCACATAAAGCTTAGGTTTAAAATCAAGATAAAAGAATTAGCAATCCCTTAGCTGGATGAGTATTTCTTTTATAACATCATGCAGAAATGCATTTTATTTCACTCTTGATTGGAGAGCTTTCACATTTTCCAGAGAAACTTAACTTGCCCTTTGAGAGCCATGGTGAAAGCACACCTCCTCCTTTCTTGCTGATTTTGGCCAATAACTTTATTTCTCATGCATTAGGCATATGAATCCTATTAGCCTGAGTCAAAATAATTATCCAAAAATGAAAATAAAATGAAATTTGAATTGCAATAGATTTAGGTTATTTGAAGCATGTCCTTACATGATCTAGCCTCTTTAGGGAGTGAGTTTAAGGACTTAGTCTCTTTTTAAATAAATAACAGCCTAGCTATCTTGCATAAGCATAAGACTTGCTTACATATTTTTAAAATCATAGAAGGAATTATTTGGCAGCCACGCCCATGCGATTGTAAGTCAAAGCAGTCAGGTGGTTTGTCCTCTCTTGTACAAGCAAACCAATTACCCATTTTTTCCTTAGATTTAGGTTGTGCTTTTGACCCTCGCTAAAGCTCCCTAGATTTAGGTTCTGAGGTTGCTTCTCACTTTCATGGGCCACAAGCATAATTCCTTACCTCTTAGGCATTTCCATAATCTTGTGTTGTGGAATCATAAGTCCTAAATTTCTAATGAAAAATATAACTCAAACAAACTAAATCAATTTCAAAAATGTAAAGCCCAACCATAGATAGTTTGAGAAGATCACTAGGTTTCCTAGCATTGTGGGCATCTCCTACTTATCTTTCTTTTGCTTTGATAATAACTCCCTCTCTTTGATCAATCCCATTTGATCTTCAAAAATGAACTAATTGATTGATAGTCCTTTTCTATTGAACTCTTTGAAGACAATGATCATTTACCTTAATCGAGAGTATTCCTAAGGGATCTTGTCCCTTAGGATGTAATTATCTATTGGGGCTTGCCCCTGTAGAGAACTTAATGAACTCAATTTAAAATAAACCTTGCTTTACTTTTCATGTAAAATAGGAGAAGAATCTCTGGTACATATGTAGACACATTGTCCTCAGGAGTCCTTATTGAGGTGATTAGGTCCATTAAAGGGTAGTGACTCCTATCTCCGAGATAGTACACTATTCCTTGATGACATACCTGATCACTTGAATAAGCACATCTATGGATCTTTGTGGCATCCCAAAAAGATGAATTTTTATATTCTTGCTTTCCACCCAATAGATGAAAGGCGACCATATAGAAATTTTTTAACTCCACAACAAATCATACACCCTAACATCCAGTCTAAAACTTTGCATCATAAAATAAAATATAACATAACATCACACATACACCATCATAACTTAGGACTAGAAGTGGTGGCCTGATTATAGTGTAAATATAAGGCTTGTGTGAGAAGTCTATTCTAGACTTTATTTCATTTTGAGTTCAATTTGAATTCAGAGTTTGTTCAATTTTTCCATTAGATGATTTTGATTTAAATAATTAATTTTTATTTTGTTTCAATTTTAAATTCATTTTTATGTTTAAGTTGGATTTAGGTTTTAAAGAATGAAGAATAAGATGAATTCTACTTAGAATGAAATCTATTTCATTCAACATCCTAATCTAATAGAATGAAACTTTCATCTTGAGATGAAAGTTTATTCTAAGAAACTAAGTATCTTAATTGGCCCATTTGAATTTATGTAAATGATTCAACTACATTGATTTGATTTGATTAATGTTTGTTTGATTTGATTTAAATTTTAAAGTTTAAGTTTGTTTAACTTCATGTATTTTGATTGATTAATTTTGGATTATATGTTTTGATTTAATTAAATTTTGATAATTCAATATCCTTTGAATTAATATCTAATTCTTTTCTTTGGGTTTCAATTTGGGATCTTAACTTTATGTGATATTGATTAAATTATTTCAATGGTATTTAAATTTAATGATTTCATCTATTCATTTAAGATTTATTTTGTTAAAATATTTTAGTTTAATTAACCTCTTATTTGATCAAGGTTCAAAGCAATTTCTTATTTGGGTTCTAACTAAGAGTTTGATCATTTGGTTTACTAAATTTGGTGATTTGATTTCTATATTGGTTGTACATTGAGGATTATTTAATTTAATCTTTTAACTTGACTTAATTGATTTTATTTGTTAAGTTTTATTAGTTTATGGATTTGCTTAGTTAAGTGAATTAAGTGCTTATCTTGAGTTCAATTAAATTTAATTGTTTGCATTTAGAGTTTCATTTAATTTGATTCATTTATTAGAATTTGGTTAATGTCTTTGAATGATAGTTCATGTTTAATTTGATTATTAAACTTATATGTTTAATGATTAACTAATTCATCTAATTCAAATAGATTGAATTGAACCTAAAATGATTATATATTGAATTGGTTGAGGTTTACTTTAGTTTGATTTGATTTGATTTGATTATGAGTCGTGATCTATTTGATTTAGGTTTGATGATTAATTATAGCTCAATTTAGTTTTGTTGTTTATTGAATTTAAGTGATTTCTTATGATTAAGATTCAATGCTTAATTAGGATTTAATTAGATTGGTTTGCTTCATATAGCTAACTAAAATGATTGGATAGTTTAAAGTTGGCTTGTTTATTTGATTTGTTTGGTTAAAATTTAATTTATATGATTAATCAAATTAAAGTTTAGTTATAATTCTTTATCATTTTGATTGACCTAATTGAGTGTTTGCTTCAATCAATGGTTTAGTTGAATATGATTGGGTGTTCATAATTGATTTGATTAGCTAATAGAAGCTTGATTAGTGAGTACTTCATCTAGATTGATTCATTGCAACTTCGGTTTCATTTGATTAAGCATTTGATTGTCTTAGTTTATTCAGATTAAGCTTCCTTAAATAAATTTTAATTTGATTGCATAATTAAATCAATGATGATTTGATTTGATTTATTTGTTTTATTTGATTTAGTTTAAATCAATATTTTATTTTAGCTTGCATTAATGTTTTTGTCATGCTTGTCTTAAGTTTATTTCATTTGGTTTGATTTATATTAACATAAGGTATTTAGGTTAAAGTTTGAATTTATCTTTAGATTTGGTTGATTGGAGATAAAAGTTTCATTGGTTTGTTTAATTATGAGTTTAATTTAAAATTTAATTAATATTTAATTGAGTTTCATTAACTTAATTAAGTTTAAATTTATGTTTAATTTAATTTCATTTGAAGATTATGTGACATTTGCTTGATTTGAGGTTTGATTAACACTTGTTTAAGTATTATTTTATTTCTGATTTTGGTTTAACATTTAAATTGTTAGGAATTTAGCTTTAATTCATTCAATTAATGTTAATTTATTAAATCTTAACCCGAAGTGTTTCTTTTAGGTTTATCAAGTTTCAAAATATTATATTATTTTCTAGGATCTTAGATGTTAATTGAAGTGGTTTAAACTATTTTAAGGATTTTTATAATTTTCTAGAATTTTCAATTAATTAATTCATGAAATTATCCATTTGAACTTTGAAATTTAATATCTCTTAATCCATTTATCATTTTGATTTGAATTTTTTATGGTATGTGTATTTTAACCTCAATTTCAATCCTTAAAAGTTTTAGATTAATCTAATTAATATTTTTAGATTAAGTAATGAAATGTTATTTTCACTAAAACCTAAATTAAGCTCAAAATACCTAATAGAAATTAGGGATTTTAGTTTATTAGATTCCTCTCGAAAAGATGAATCCAACATGCACTCATTTGTAATTTTTTGTTGAGTATTTTATTTTTTATGATTTTTTAAAATTTCAAGTGAGTTTAGGTAATTTTTAAATTTAGAAAACCCTCATTTTCTTACTTAAACCAGTCAGCGCCATGTGGCGCTGATTGGGCTTGACTTTTGCATGTAGAAGCTTAATTTGGCTATGCGAACTCCACGTGACAATTGAGTAGGAAAGTACCAGTTTGATCAGACCATCCGATCAGAGATCGGATGGCCCAGATCAAACTACATGATCTAAGGGACAAAATCAGATCTTCTAATATTCTAATCTCAGTCATCCACCCCTATTAATGGGTATTAGATGACTGCTGACTCGTCTTTCCTGTGGATGACGAGCCGAGGGTTGATGAACAAAAAATTGACGCTTAGGGCCTGTTCGGGCTAGATTTTTCATCGAATCTCACCGAAAAACTCTCATACTTGCATTAGGATCATTTAAAATAGAAAGTGCAAGCGGTATCTAATGGATATTCCTAAGATCATGCGAACATCATCACAAACCAAGAGATCTATGATCGGCTAAAGATTGATGAAATTACCTGACACGAGCCGCTATCGAGTGGTTGAATCAATTCGAAGATGTTCTCGGATGTGAGATGAAGCTTCGGAGTGAATATGAGCTCTTGCCTCCCCTTGGAATGTCGTAGCCACCAACCTTCGTCGCACTTCATCAGAATCCGTTGGTTTGGGTTGGTTTCACCAATGGTAATGGAGTTAGAGGGCATACTTTTGCTTTGAAAAGCTCTAGGAAGCTTTTTTAGTGTTTTTTCCCTTTTAGGGAGGTTTACTTGCTTGCTTTTTTAGGTTGGATGTGAGCTCTCATGGAAGAGTCAATTTTGGATGGCCATGGTGATTGATATCCTTGTCCTCTTGCTCCCAAAGTCTTCTATTTTGGCTATGAGATTAGCCTCATTTAATGAAGGAGTGGGGCATATTAGATTTTCTCTCATGAAGTGATCACATCTTCTATGGCTACCCACCCCACCTCAGATGTCTTTCATTCCACAAGATGGTTAGCTGCCCAAATCAAGCATAAATGGGCTATGGGTTGGGTTGAGTTCACTTAAATTGAGTTGGAGTTATTTAAAGTTCAATTCATGCCATTTGAATTTAGATTTAGTTTAAATTCATTTGAGTCAATTTAATTGCATTTCTTTTGGCTAATTGATTTTAGATTTGAGTTTCAATTAATGTTTCATTGATCATTTATAGTATTTATGATTAATTAATTTAATTTAATTTGAACCAAGTTTTAATTCTTTTGGCCTAAATGAATCAAGTTAGCTTCCTTAACTCAATTAGCCATTTTAAAAATGAATTTTATTTTTATTTACATTTGATTATTCATTTATGATGTTTGCATTTGATTAATTTTAATTGGTTTAAGCTTGATTTGATTGATTTCAACTCAAATTGATTCATTTTGACTCAAATAAGTTAAATGGGTTCAATTAATTCAAATGTCCAAATAAGTTAAATAGGTTCATTTATTACTTTCAATTGGTTTTGAATGTTTGATTTAGATTAATTTTTAATTTGATTTGGATTTGGCTTAATGAAGTCTATTTGAGTTTATTTGAGTTAAGTGGTCAAATAAACCCACTTAAGACATCTTTTGATTTAGAGTTATATTTAAACATTTTCATTTGATGATTTTGAGTTCTTGTAGTAGTTTAATTTGGCTACATTTCAATTAATTGACATTTGAGTTAGTGGAACCCACTTGAGTCAACTCTAGGTCAAATGATCTATTTGCCACTTTGTGTCTAGTCTTGATTTATTCTTTGATTTGTTTGTGTTTATGTGTTAATTTTGTTTAATTATAATTTAATTTGATTTTATTTGGCTTAAGTGATTTTGAGTTTAATCAGGTTAATTGAGTTAATCAACCTAATTACCTCAGCCCAAGCTTAATTGAATTTAGATTTTAATTCAAATATATTTGATTTAGATTTCTATTGAGTATCATTAAATTTGAGTTTAATTTGGGTTTTGGCTCATTTAGACATTTGAGTTCAAATGGGCTAGGTTAGGATGGTTGAATTGATGATGGTTTGATTTGATTTGATTGTATATTTTGATATGGTTTGGGAGTGATGATTGAAGGATTTGATTGATTTGGAGAAATTTGGCTAAGTCCATGGGATTAAATCACAGGCTTAGATTATGTTGGATTTGATAATGGGTCTCAATCATTTGGTTTAGAGTTTGGATATTGGGATATGAATTGAGATTCAATTGGTATTTGATACATTGATTTAATGTTAAATTTTGGCTAAGGCAATAGGCATGAGCTTGGTTAGACCATAGGACGGGTAAGTCACATTGGGTCCTAAGGCTTAGCCTAATCCTATGGAAAACCCTCATAAAGTCTCTAGGTTTAGGTTAACTATTCACTTAGCGACTAGAAGTGTTCTATGACTAAGGAGCACTTAGTGTCTAGAAAACTCCTTGACCTATGATGGGAAGATTGATTCCTCACTCCAAAAGTGAGGTCAACAAGCCTTCAATGATATGCTTTGAGAAAATAAAATTAATAATGCACTTAAATGAGTCTAATGTAATTAGGCTCAGGCTTAAGAGTTAATTAAATTAAAGAAGAAAAAAATCTAGGTTAAATACTCTTATGATTTTCCCACACCAATGGGATAGTCATAATTTCTTTAATGATTTTATGCTATTAAGCACATAAAGGGATTAATGGATTATGTTTGAATTATCTGAATTAATTTTTTTATCATTAGTTTTTCTTAATTAT
Organism: Cymbidium sinense; assembly: GCA_021442155.1. Taxonomy (NCBI): domain Eukaryota; kingdom Viridiplantae; phylum Streptophyta; class Magnoliopsida; order Asparagales; family Orchidaceae; genus Cymbidium; species Cymbidium sinense. The sequence goes on from CM038232.1 coordinate 35,963,152, forward strand.
TCCTTAATTATTAAACGTAATAATTAACCCTCTTATGGAAATATATTTAAAAAAAAAGGAAATGGGTCCTAATTATTTCCCTCATTATTTCCATTGTTCTGATTTATTAACATTAATTGTTTAATTTTAATGTTCACTACTTTTAATAATCATTTAATTAATTAAAGAGGGTAATTAGAGTTGAAATTTTAAAATCTTTGAATTAAATGACAAATAATTCCAAGAAAATTATGAGAAGTAGAGAACATCCCATAAAATTATTATCATACCAAACTTAAAATTAATTAGCCAAGTAATATAGCCTTAATTAAGATAATTAGTCTGAGATTCAAATCTTAATTAAGCTCTATTTATTAGGTATTAATTAAAGATATTTTTTATTAAATATTTCTCCATCTAACCTTTACAAAATAAGTTTATTTTCATTTTTGGGATTTTTCTATTATTAATTATGATTTTTTCTTTGAAGTTTTGGCTATTTAATTACATTTTTAAATCTTAATTAAGCCTTTAAACCTTCAGCATCACGCGAATGCTAATGTGACAACGCTTTCCACATGGCGTTGTGATATTGGCCACTTAAATTGTCGAACACGGCAGCTGATTTAGCGGCGGAGAACACAATTTCGTCTTGGTCGATCTCAGATCAGACGGTCAAGATTAATGTCATGATTCCAAAGGGATCAAATCGAAATTTCTAATGTGAATAATCATGGCCGTTCATTATAATCACGGAATGGATGGCTAGTGATCCGTAGTCTCGTGAGCGCCATAAGAGAACACCATCTACTTTCCACTACTCGATCCAAGTTGACCGAAGCTCATTCGATGGCAAAATTGACTCCAAAATGATCAAAGAATGAATTTAGGGAGATCCTATGATGGAGATTGCACAAAACACAATTCACTTCAAAATTAAATTGATTTTTTTATAAATAAAAAAATATATTATTTAAAAAAAAATTAATCTTTAGATGTGAGTTATGTAAATACATCTCTCACATGATGTAATCTCTCTTCCTCTTCCCTCTCATACATGTAACATGATGACACTTGGTAGCCATGCAAGCAAGCTAGAGAGGCGGCAATCATTTAGAGGGATTTTGAGAGAGGAGAATACAAGGGAAAGATAATATTAAAATTTTTTATGCATGAAAAATATATTTTTTATTTAAAAAAAATTCATAATAATGTTATTTTTAATATAATATTAAAATTTAGGTATTATTGATGCAAATAGAAAAGTTTCGATATTAGATATGTAAATATGTAATAATTATGTTATGCATGTAAATGACCTCTTAAAAAAATCATTCAATTTTATTGCATCTCATTTAATTTAAATGGCAATTATAATCTTCATAAATGAACCCCTAAAATATGCATTAAATTATAATGCTATAAATGATTTAGTCAGAGCTTGCCGTTAATTAAGCTGGAACATGACAGCTTCCACATATATTTAGATTGTTTAGATTATTTGATTAACATAATTAACTCATGCTTCATCCATATGCTACGTATAAAGCCAAATCTAAATTAATTTGTATTAGATTGGCTTAATCGAGCCTTCTTGAATTTTATATTATTTGAGTTCATCACAAAATTTAATTGAATCTGATTGATCAATTAACAATCAACCAAAAAATTCAATCAAAATTAAATTTATGAATCCCAAGAATTTGGTCAAAATTCAAGGCAAATAAGAATGAATTTAGCATGTTATATATAAATTTTTTATCTTAATGATTTGACATTGGGTGAAATTATCTCCTTTAATAAAATAATAATAATAAACCTATGAATGACCAAATGACATCCAACCTTAACATTAAAAGACCTATTTGATCCATCTCGATGATCCAAATGCAATGGTGTGATATGTTTCATAAAATGATCATATGATCAAAATATTTTACATAAATAAATACTTCATATGGGAAGTGCTTTTGCAAAAAATTTAAAAAAAATATTTGTGATTGTGACATTTTTGCTACACACAACTCTTTATGATGGTGAAGTTAGTGTGGACTTGTGAAGTTTAAATTTAAGGTTAGAAGGCAATATAAAGGGACTTAGTTAATTGTTAATCATGTGATATTATGCAACTCATGGCTTGATATCATGATTAGATTGTTTAGGTTAGTCAATGCAATGTTCGCATGTATATATTGTATCAAGAAAGATGCCAAGAACTGAGTTGATGGCTATTACACCATTTGTGAATATTATTTCTTTTGGTTATTGAATTGGGAATGTTAGGATGCTAGGATGTTTCTCATAAATGATGCTAAATTATTGTGTATTAAATAATTTATGATGCTATAAATAGTTTATATTTTAAATTTTCTTGAAAATTTTAAACATAAATAAATAAAAATGTTTGCACTTTCCTATAATTGAAGTAGATGAGAATCATGAGATTACAGAGAATGCACAGTAACTCAATCTCCTATGATTGTTGAGAATACTAGAGAACTATTAATAGGTGATGACAACATTTGGACAATGTCAGTTAGTCATTAGAAGTAAGATGATAGTTATTAAACTACAATAATTGGATGATAATGTTTGGATGATGATGATTGAATATTGATAAATGTGTAATGGCGATCATACGATATCAATTAAATAATAGTGGTTGGAATGAAATATATGAACTATGATGATTGGCCGATAATGATTAGATAATAATGATGAGATGATAGCGGATGCACGATGATGATCAAGTGAAGATAATCAAATGATTAATTATTTCTTGTGATCTTTAGCATCAATATTCGATAAAATTATGGAGTTCTTTAGCCCTTTAAGCTTTATATAATTTTAAATACAAGTCTGTTTTACATAGAAAATAGAGATTTTTTTATCTTTGTGAGAGTATCATCTTAAAAAAAGTAATAAAATTCTTAAAATACACTATAAAATAATATAAAATTTTTTATTTGATCATAGACCATTCTCTAAGCATTTAAAATCTTTGATGAATTTGAATTTAAAAGGACTTAGGCTCACTAAATTTCTCTTATCTAAATGCTCATTTTAATTGTAAGCATACAAAAATTAGAAATCATTTGAATTTTTAATTAATATCTAAAATTTTTAATTGCACTTTAAATGTTTGATTTGTGCTTAGTTGGACTCGGATGAGATCATTTTTAGTGTCATTAAATTATCTTGTAAGATGTTCAATTAGATTATAAGTTTAGTGAAATGAAAGTTTAAATTATTTTTAATTTAATTTTAAAATTTCCACTTTAATGTTATATTTTTAATTGAAATATTTAACTATATGCACCTCATAATATGCATAAACTATCCCACACTAATGTTTATTAAAGGAATATATTTGAAAGTCTCCCTTGAGATAAAATCACCTAAATGAGGCATATGTTCACAGATTACTTATTAGAGTCCTTCAAAATTAGTTCAAATTTAACACTAACATTCAATCCTTGTTCAAACATTTTTATAATTGGTTTGAACTTGATTCAATTATAAATGTGAACCTCCTATTAGTCTCACTTATATACACATGTTAGTCTTGTGAATGCCTTTCATAGCAAGCTTGTGCACATACTAATCTTTTCCTTTAGATATGATGATCTCATTGATGCTTTCCTCTAGCGAGCTCACACACACAAACTACTCTCTCCTTCACACATGTTAGTCACATTGATTCCTTCATTAATGAGCTCTGACACAAGCCCTCCCTTCACAAACATTTTCGGTCCCATCATAAACCTTCCTTGCTTCAGTCCCTCGCTCGAAGAGATCAAATTCTCCACATCACAATCTTTGCAAACCTTCCTCTAAACAATGATTCAAATCATTTTTGAAAAAAACATCTAAACTTAGTCAATTTTGGTTTAAACTAAAATTTGAATCCATTTCAAATGATCTACATATCTAATAAGCATTCAACAAAGAGGTTATTATTATATTTTCAACATATAAAACATATAATATGGAAATAATATTACATTGAATAGGGATAATTCAGCAATTTTTAGCATGTAGCTTCATGGAGTTGTAAGGTACTCACAACTTCTTGTAGATTAGTGAGGAGATAGTCTGAGCCAAAGGCTCCTTACTTGTTATCATTTTTTTTTTGCTTTTTTTGTGGCTTAATTGATGCCCTAACATTTTTTTAGAGGCATATTTATAATAAATAGGAAAACAAAGACTCGCTAATAACTTAATAATAAAGTAATATCTATAAATTTTCTTATTCCTGAATAATTAAGCTTTATTGGGAGTAATTTTATTTCAAAGAAATTTTAAAAAAATATTTTCAAGAAAATAAACATCATAAATTTTTTGTCAATTATGTGCATGACATTTATAGAAAAATGTTCCTAAAAAATATGCTAATTATGAGATATAATTAGTCAAACATTCGTTTTAATTTCACATGCAACTTTAATGCCATAAGATAAAGATGAAAGACGTGGCTTCCATTTATGACATTCAGCTTTTCACTTCTCATATCTCTATATCAGGAAAAATATTACGTGCAGAGTCCGGATACATTCGGACTTCAATAAAAAGTGAACACTGTTCAATTTTCTTTTTAATTAAAAAAAAATTGAGCCTTCTGATTGGAGTCTTTACGTAAAATTACATGTGATCTCCTATATCAAGCCCTCCAACTGTTCGACAAATATCGCTGAGGGTCGAACTCTAAACCCATGCTAATACTCCCAATCTCACTAGCATCCATTTATATTCTTTCGCCATTGATAAGGTTTATCACATTTATGTACCTCGTCATTATTCACTTTTTGGTTCTTTCTATCGTTTATTCTTTCCTTGATTCCCCTATGGCATTTGCTAATCCTTAGCTAAAAATGTCAAGAACACTGACTTGATTGCTTGGCATTACTACGACTGCAGATACGAGTGAACGGAAGGGCGTTGTAGCCTCACCTCCACGCAGGAACCAAGAAAAGTGCTGTGACGGCGCATTCAAGGTGTGTGAATAATTTTGGATCGATAAAGGTTGTATCTTTCTGTTTCTTTTGAATTTTTAATGCAATTTTATGCTCTAAAAGTTGAAGCTTTGATGAATTTATTGTCAAAATACATCCAGCAGGAGAACGAAAACTGGAACTTTGAATGTGTATAGCCTGTATCACCATTCATGTTTCTAAAGTCAAATGTAATCGTTTTACTGGCAAAAAATGATAACACTTTAACCCTAGAAACCACGCCACCCAAAATTTTCTCTTTGAAAATATTTCTTACGTTGCAAAATGTGTTCTTTCTAGATAGTTCAAAATATAGAAGGATAACTCAGTCTTCCTATGCGTTAAAATCTTCAACTAGAATACTGCAATATAGTTTTACTGGCTTGGGAGAAGATTTACCGAGATGTTGAAAAGGCTTTGTTGTACTCCAAACGCAATCCAGCATTGTATGATGCAGTTGATGGGACATAACGGAAGATTGTTATGCTTCAAACTTTAGAGTCAGCTTTACTTCATGAGAACTATTCTATGTTGGGGCAGATGCCATGAAGGGCATTTTTTTTTAATTTTTATGTTGATGCTCATCATTTTTATTCAACATATCACAGAGCTCGTCGCACTGCGTTACCTCAATGAGAAATAATGGTTGTAACTATTTTATATAGTGAAGCATGAAGGAGATAAGATAAGAGGAGAATATTGAGTTTTTTTTGTTGGGGCTGTAATAAAATTGAGCTTTATTATTTTAAGCTCTATTCTAGGTTGCACTGCTTGCAAGTTGGTGAAAAGTTGATGACAAGTCAAAGATACCTTTCGTTATCTCTCTAAATTTATGACACATGTGTTTATAGTCTCTTCCTCTACATTTGTGTTCTTTATCAAGTTTATATGTTTTGTAAATGTTTTGATCTGTTGTCATAAAATGAACAGGGTGGTTTGATGGGAGAAGATTGAGCCACCTTATCGAATAACTGAACTAGTAGAACTTTCATAGAAGAGGAGTGGTGGCCTAATAACCTCATAGAAAATCAAGAAATAATAAAACAAAAGTAAATAGTTCCAAATGAGCTATTATATTCTTTCATTTTTACTCTATGCTTCTTCTTACATTCCCCAATGATTTAGATGCCATTAAAAATGTCATTTCAAAAAAATTAAAAACATAGGTAAAGAGCAGAGCTGAGGCAAAATATGGGATAGTGGAACTGCAACATTACATTTCCTCAACTTCGGAAGAACTCAATCTTGAGTTCGAGTTGAGTGTGTATCCAATGGGTGATACTCAAAATTGTCTTTGACATTGAAGGTCTTGAATATCTTTAAGTTGTCACGTAGATCAATTAGATCATTTATGTAGGCATTATCAGTGAGGTTATTTTTGATTGTAAAGGATTGATCTTCCATGGTTGAAGCTTTTGCCACATGCTAACTATATTTTAAATCTTGTTGAGGTGGACCATCAGGAGGTCCCCTTCCTTGAATATCATAAGGTGTCAACAGTGATCAGGGAGCTCTTTATATTATTGGATTCCTCCATCTTTTTTTTTTGGTGTGATCTCATGCTACACTTGCTAGATCTATTTGGCCAAATTTTTAATGATCTTATGTGAAGCAAAGATTAAGCTCAATTAAATCAACCACATAAGTTGGCACTTCAGAGTTTACAATGGAGAAAAGATAATGATTGTTGACTAGTTAAGTGTGCCATTGAAGGAAAATTTGGATTGAGCAAGTGATTGATTCCATTATTTTGGTCCATCATCGATGACTTTGGATCAAAGAGCATAGCGTGCGATCGTTTTCTTTTTTAATTGCAGGTGCTAAGCATTGTTGAGTGAGAGGGATGCATTAAATTTCTTTTATAATACATGCAAAAAGTTCTTCAAAAACTTAACATCATAGTTAAAAAGGTGGATTTAGAAATCCCATGTAATCGAACAACCTCTTAGAAGAATATTTAAGCCATGTTTACAGTATTGATGGTCTTTTGTTGGGGTATAAAGCAAGCCATTTTAGAGAAGCTATCATATCAATGATCACCTACTTTTTATTTCTCTGTATCATCACCAAACCCAATATTAATTTTGGTGTTTTGAGCATGGCATTTTGTTACTTGATAAATGCTACATCATTGAAAAAAATTATTGATACCTTGTCACATGGGAGTTTAAAAGAAATAATCTTTGATAGCAATGGTTATTTTCTCATGACCTATAAGAGCACACAATTTACCATGCCATACAATGTACTAGCATAGCGATGTCCAAGGAATGCATAACTAGTTTTTTTTTTAACATAACACTTATGCATATAAGAATCCACTGCATTCTAATGCCCCTTATTGTGTTCCTAATTATCAATGGAGTCTTAATCTTCCGCATATAATTCCTTGAGAATGTCAAAATTGAGAAGATGATGTATAGCTAATTCAAAGAAGCTAGCAACTTAAATGTTATTCTTGATCTAATGCTTCAAAAGGAAAGTAACTTTTTGAAGAAATAAAGCTCATTGGTCATGCATGCAAGAAAGAGGCTTTTGGGAATAGAGGTACTTGCTAAAGGGATTAAACAAATATATTTTATTCTTATTTATATGTGGTCTTTTTTTGTCGGGCTTCATTAAGTTTCTAGCTAAAAAATTCAATAAGCTTATAGCCCTGTGTAAGGTCAACACCTATTATAGTTATATGAGAATTTATTTCAACTTCAAAACCTTGATTAAAGTTTGGAAGAGCTATGCCTAGAGTGGTGCTAAGCTTATCCTTTGGTAATGCAAAGTTGGAATTTTGCTTAGCCGCCATATGAACTTTCCTTTATTCAAAAAAGTTATAATGGGGGTGGTGATGACACTAAAATTGTGAATGAACCAACAATAAAGGGTGGTCAGAATCTTCCCATCAAGAATGCTTTTAATTTTCTTATTATTCACTTAAGTCCCTTCTCCAACAACATGAAGTGCTCTTTGTTAAATGCACTTGTTGTATTATTCCCTACTTGATTGCTTATATAATAATGGTTGAAAGTATAATCGACATAAATATTATTGTTGCTATAACAGTAGATGACTTTTCAACCCTATGCTGTCCAGAAGGCTTTAAGGTAGCTTTAGGACTTCATTGTGATAGAATTGAAGGAATTTTGGTTTGAAAGGAGACGTGGCTTACTATCTCACCATCTTGGATTAGTTTATGATCGGTGGAGTACTTGTTTGACCTGCAAGACACTCTTGGCTTTATAAGCCAATTGAGTGACTCTTAATATTTTTAAATAAGTTATAAGGGTAATTAATTATGGTGGGATTTTTTTAGCACACTTAAATAATGTGATACTTGATGTCACTCAGACTTATGGAATCACAATTGTCATAAAGTGATTTAGTTCTACTTCCTATGGATGCAAGCATCCATAGATGCAAGCATCTATAGTTAATTACCTCTCTTGTCTAGTAAGAGAGCACCATCAATTAAGGTTGAAAATAAGCATTAATCTTTGGTATAAATTGGTATTTGGTGGTATGATGTAGATGATAATTTTGGGGTAAAAAAGAGCAGTCCCAATCAAGATTCCATAGTTATGTTATCCCATGACTATTATTTTCAAGTCTGCCAACATTAGATGGCTATTTATCATAATGTCCATGGAACTTGATTAGCAACCATGGGTTGCCTCCTCCCAGGATCTCGAGTAGAATAAAATTGTTATGCAGGTTTTATTGTATAAGAGTTTATTGAATTATTTAAGCTAAACTTAACTTGTAAGTCCCCCCAATGATTCAAATTTATAAAGTCTACATTGCAGACATACATAGGATTTACATCTATTGGAATACCATGATTTCAATGATTGAAGTCTGCAGTGTAGATATACATAGGGCTTACATCCATTAGAAAGCCATAATTTGAGTGATTGAAGCCTACAATGTATACATGCATAAGCCCTAGCATTCACTCTTTTGTCGACTCATTCGAAGAAGCGGGTGAAGGATAAGGTTTTTCTCTCTACGGAGAGGGGAATGAAACCAACCTTGACTACTCTTTTCTTGGGTTGCATCCGTCAATCAATTAAAGCATTTTTGTTATATCCATTGGAATGACATGATTTGAGTGATTGGGTCATTTTATAAATGTATTTTGAACTTACATATCTTTGAAATGCCATTGATAGATTCATTTTATGAATGTATATTAGGCTTACATATCTTTGGAATGTTATATTGGATCAGACTTACATCCATTGGAAAGCTGTATGCTTAAAATATAGAGCCCACCTTTCGAACAATAACTAGGCTTACATCCTTTGAAATGCCAATTCAGATTAGACTTACATCTCTTTGGAATGCTAATTTGGATTGGGCTTACATATATTGAAAAACTATTTGTTTAATTTGTTGATTGAAGGTTTGTGTCTGAACAATTACATATATTAGAATGTCAATTTTTTAATATGTTGGTTGAAGTCTTCCTTGTCGGCAGACATAGGCTTACATTAATTAGAATGTTGATTGTTCAATATGTTGATTAAGGTATGTTGTCGACAAACATTGGACTTACATCCATTATAATGCTGATTTTAATATAATTGATTGAAGTCTATCTTGCAGAAAAATATTAGGTTTGCATCCATTAAAATGCTAATTTTAATATGATTGATTGAAGTCTGACTTACAGACAAACATTGGGCTTACATCCATTGCAATGCCATGATTTGAATAGTATTTGTCTTGCAAACACATATTGGACTTACATTTATTAAAAAAATCATTTATTACATGTGAGGTTTGCTTAGTGAAATTGCTTGTTCAAGATTAATGTGAAATCCACCTTACAAATATATATTAGACTTACATCCATTCGAATGCCTTATTTAATATGTTTGAAGTATGCATTGTAAACACATTTAGGGCTTACATCTATTGGAAGGTCATTTAATATGTTTGAATTTTGCCTTATAGACATATCTAGGACTTGCATCCATTGGAAGGCTGTTTAATATGTTTAAGCAAGTGGAATTTGATTTTGTGCATTTATATTGGACTTATATCTCTTTTGAATGTCATGATTAAATGTAATTCATTTTAATGAATATATGTATTGGACTTACAACCAATGCCAAATTGGTTTGCTTTAATACCTTTTTATGTTTAATATGAATTCTAATTTAAAACTCATTTTATATTTAGGGTGAATCTTTGATTTAACCCCATTTGTATATTTTGATGAATCTTTGATTCCATGTTGAGATGAATATTTGATTTAATGTTATGAAAAATCTTTAATTCAATATTAAAATAAATTTTTGATTCAATTTACTTTATGCTTCAAGATGATGTATATTTTGAGATGAGTCTCAGATTAAATCTGATATATATATTTTGAGATGAATCTTAAAATTGAATCTCATTTATGATTTAAGATGAATTATCAGTTGAATCTCTTTTTCTCTTTTATGTTTGGTAGGGATCTTGTGATCGACGCTACTCTCTCTTGGTCCCAACCTAAGATCAACAAAGAGAGGTGTATTCATCTCATACTGAACGCAAGATCAACAATGGAGGTCTTCAAATTTCAAAATCTATCATTTAGTTACTTAAATAAATTTAATTTTAAGTTATTTATTTTTAATTTCGATTGAGTGACGGCTTAGCAGTATTCATTTTGTGAAATAGCATGCTGGCACTCTTCTCGTTTGCTTTGGATATAAGATCAACATAGAAGGGTATGTTCATCTCAAACTAGACCCATGATCAATAATAGATGCTTTCAATTTAACATGTGGAGCATGAAATTAATTGTAGAAAAATTTGTTTTGAAATTTACCTAAAATTGAAACTTTAAAAAAATTTTTCTCCTCTGTTGGATGAAAATGCCCTCGCTTACTCCACTCAAGCCTCAGGAGGGAGAGGCAATATGTGAATTTGGGCTCTTAATATCTTCTTTTCTTCTTTAAACCCATGGTTTGACCCCCTCTCACACCAAACTCATGCTTAGGGTTCAGCTAGCTTTCTTCTTCACTCGAAGCCATTAACTTCGACTCTTGCATGCAAGGAATAGAGGTCGGCTAGGCATCTCAAACAGTAAAGGGGACGACTAGAGCTTGTTGAGTAGCAAAAGGATAGGCTAGGGTTTGTCACTCTCTCACATGTGTGCAGGTATGATCAAAAACTGCTCAGCCAACCCCGCCTTTCATTTTATAATGTTTTGAGCTCTCAATCTTTCGTGACTCTCTTTCTCTCTCTCTAAATGATTTTGCTAACATGGACAAGTTAGATTTTTTTTAATTCTTTTTTTTGCTGCAAATACACTCTACTATGCCTTCCATACATTAAGGTTGAAACCAAGGAATACTTTTAAAATTTTAATATATTTTTAATATTTATATATAAGTAGGGGTAGAGCTATATTAGGGGCATTGAGGCTATGCCCCTCAATGCCCCACCCATTAAACTAAGGGTTATTTTTTTTAAGTAAAACCTAGTTCTCCAGGATTTAACCCTTTAGCTAGCTGCTTGCTAGAGGTGTGCATTTGGTTTGTTTGGATAGTTTGGATGGTGAATTTTAAAAATCAATTTATTTTGGATTCACAAAATATTTAATCAAATCGACCAAATAGAATACAAAACCAAACAAATCAAATAATAATTTGATTCTATTATTTTAGTTTAATTTTGGATAAACTGAAGGTTACTATATTTAAAAATTATTTATGAAATTTATATTAATTATATAATTTTTTGGTATAATGAACAAGTAATAAGAAATAAAAGTTTTCATTAATTAAAATCAAAATTTAAATTATTAAATTTATAATCAAATCAAATTATTTAAAAATTTTAGTTTGATTTAATTTTTGATTAAACCTAAATAATACACCCCTACTTGCTTCCCTTTGTTCCTCCCAAATCTCGCAACTCTGCTTGCCGGCTTGGTTGCCTTCCAGGTTTTGAGGTCTCCATCAACTAATTTATTTTAGTTGCTTTATCATTCATTGAGAACTCACCATTATAGTAATATAAAGTTGTAAAGAAGATAATATGCATGCTTATTAAATTTGGTAAATCAATATAAAATAATTTGACATTTCTAATCATTTGAAAATGATCATATAAAAGGATTCTAAAAATATTCTTTTTATGTAATACAAGCAATACAACTTCTCATCTAAATCAATTTATATATCACATTATAACAAGGGCTGCCATCTAAAATGCATACCATTTAAGATACTTCGTTCATAACCTATTTTATTTACATGCACGAGTGCCTTAATATCCCTAACTAACTTGGTTAAACTCTATCAAATAACATGCACATATTTCATGGCATTCACATTTTTCATATCATTTTATATTTATCTATAATGTTTAATGCATAAGTTAAAAGTATATAAACTTAAAAAAAATTTAAGGCATTTATTTTAATATGATCAATACTTATAAAAAAAGATATATCGCATTAAAAAAAAATACAATTGAATTAAACAAGTATCTATGGCTTTTAATGCACCTAGTTTTGAAGAAATTACATTATCACCATAAATCAAAAGTATGAAAACTCACTTGAAGATTTTGATTTTCGAAGATCTAATTTAGCCTTCCCGTTAACTTGCCCACATATGCCATAAATTCAACCTATAAGTCACATATAATATTAAAACGCACTCCTATATAATTAAGTAATTTAAAACCAATGTTTTTAAGTTTAAAGACATCTACATTTTTAGTTACATTATTTATTTATTTATTTATAGTATTGCATAACCATGTAGCAATAACACCTATATCCTTTTCTACAATTAATTTATCTTAACTAGTTAACTAATTTTTTCATTAATTATTTCTGAATAACCAAATAATTAACTTTGTTAAATATTATGCTTCAAGTTCTAACTAAAGAAAATTCACACAATTTAATTTAATACTAATCACATAGTAAGTAACTATTTACCTTTTACATATTAACATAAACCATATAATTATGCATGTGAATACTTTAAGCATTATTTATTTATTTCAAGAGGAAAACTATCAAAGCATATAATAATGATTTAATGTTTAAAGCATTTCTTTAGTTAGCTAAATAAAAAAGAAATCCTTACTTCCTTTAATTAAAAAATAAAACTTGAAACTTACAGATTTATCTGAATTAAAAGAGGATACATAAGTCTCAAATCTTTATTCAAATAGAAATTTCACATTCTTTTTAAATATTTATCATTAAACACAATCAATATTTCTCTTAATAAAGTCTTAATGAATTTTCATGCATACATTCACATCAAGAAGCTATCCTATCAGCATATATCAATTAGAAGAAATTTCAATTTAAGCTTAATTTTAGAAAATTTAACATGGATTTGGCTTTACAAGCAAATGCAAAATCAAGCATCAAGTTATAATCTTTGTCTTGTCCTAAAAAATATTGTAAATTCTAATTGAGAAATGAAGGAAAGCCATCGATATTTTCCTCTTCCATAAGAAGCTCACATTTGAGGCCAACACTCCTTCGACCTCTCTCTTACATGAGGTTGCAAGCCCTCATCAAGCTCGGTCTTCCTTCGACACCACCCTAGCTCTCAGGCCTATCCACCTGCTCTCTTTGCACTCTCACTACTCTCAATCACATGCTTTCCCTGATGCTCTTAATGTCTCACTATCATTAAGCTGCTCTTTATCTTCCATCTCTTGCTTTCTATTTCACACGTGGAAGCTCTCATCCCTCCCTTTTATAAAAAACAAATTGATTATTTTCATTTT